>JAVTVY010020522.1:0-81029 GCA_036873755.1 Hanleya hanleyi
GCGGTTTGGTAATAAATAGTACCCTGCAGATTCAAGTGTATGCTCGAAATACTTGATGTGCAGGAGAATTTCAGGTGTCAAATATATATGTCTGCGCTCCACGAGCACAGCACATAAAAAAAGACTTATTTTTCGACATCATCTCCATTCATATTGGTCATTTCAAGTACATGTACTTTTTTATTTCAAGTACGGTTTTCAAGGTAGGTCCGACCACACTTGAATTCAAGTGCAATTTCAGTTTCAAGAGGACTTTAAGAATAAACTTTAGAATAAACTTTATTGCTCACTTATGCCCGGAGGCTAAAGGCACGACATATAAATTAATGATACAATAAAATACGATAAAAAACACACACATGTACATAAGACAGAGCAGTAAGCTCAGGTTCAACAGAATGGTTGTCAGATTGATATGACATATATAATGGCAGGGATGGGGCCATCCTTAAAAATAAGTTTGTTGCGCGTAACCCGACCGACTGTCCAAAAATCCGCCGACTGGAAACTTTTTTCGCCGATTTTCCGACCGGTCATCTTTTTATTTTATTTTGCAATGTCAGAATTATCTCCCCTATCTCCTCGCTCGTGTAAACGTATGTAAAACGTTCGCCTGGCAAAAGCAAGCAGGATTTCACTCTCCAGTAGTCGCGATGTGAGCTTATGTTGCACGTTTTGAAGGCATATCCTCCATGGCCCAGTCCGTAGGGGAATGCAGTTTTCGTCGACCACGTGTATATGGCGGGAAGTTCCCCCTTCTGTTTTGTGTTTGGGTTTGGACGAGAGGACAATAAACACATCGAGAGGCAACAGCAACACAGGATGGGAAAAATATTTCAAACGGTTGGTTATTAAAACCTGCCATAAAGAGCTCTGTCGCGAATCGACTTGGAACGTAGACATGTTTAGGACTGTCACCATGCACCACGTGGGTCCGTACACCGACAGATTCTGAGACTGACGATGTTACAACAACAACGATGTTTGGATTTCTACTTATCCGAGGTTATTCTCAGTGTGCCTAAATGTGCAGAAAATCTATACTGCTTTGTTGCTTGGAACTGGAAACTTTACAACCCTCTATGTCGATGAAGCCATGGATATAGTGTCGTGGCTTCAGCGGTCTTGACAAATTAGATGGTGCCGTCAGCTTAATTTTGACGTTCCGATGTCGGCATCAAATACGCTTGTCAGAATTCCACCTCGGACTAAATTCCACGAAAAGACACAGGTTAGAAACTTAGTATTTGCCTCATTGTTGTCAGTAAATTAAATTACGATGTATTTCTAATCTGAATAAAGGAAGTACCTAAGTATTCAATAAAAGCACACCATAAATTTGCGACGAGGAAGGGCAGTAATGATGTTAATGATTAATTTGAGGTAATTTTCTCAACTCCAAATGGTATAATGAACAACCTTCTGTATAACACTGAGAGGATTTTTTTCTTTCCTGTCACAATTTTGGCAAAAGTTTGTCTGGTAGTGGTATATATATTTTTTTTTTTGACCAGCTAGTCACTAGTCATTGTCAAGTCATTGTCAAGAATGTGTTCAAGGATGTCGATGTCTTCTAAGAAATAAAACATGTACACAAGCCTGAATTTAAGAATATCTTGCTTTATACCTTGAAGATAACTAGTTTTCTATACTGAAATAATTTTGCTGCCAGACAAGAAGAATATTTCAAATGACCTGCTTAGTATCTGAACTAAATCACACTAACCTCTTCCAGCCTCCCCAAAAGGAAAACCTGATCTAAAAAAAAAAAAAAAAATTACCTACCTACCGACCCAACTTCCTGAGGTAGGGTCGGGTTACAGCCAACAAACATATTTTTAAGGATGGCCTGGCTAGTGCATAAATATTATAAGGATCTATACCTTACTGACAGCACCCAGAATTACTACTTTGTGACACAGGGCATGCATTCATATATAAATCTACTTACAGCATTAATCACAACCAGCTGGTTACAGGTCATAAGTAGTTTTAGAGTATATTCACAAGGTCTAAAAAGTCTATGGCAGAAAAAGTCTCTGATGACATTGAACATACTTTCCCTTTCTTTTTAACGAAAAGCAAAAACTCAAGTCAAGGAAGGTTTTCAAGTGCACTTGAGTCAAGGAAGGTTTTCAAGTGCACTTGAGTCAAGGGAGGTTTTTGAGTGCACTTGAACTTTCAAGTGCGAAAATTGCCTCAAGTGAGGTTTCATGAAATCGGCCCCTGTCCTTGTGATTATTGCAGTCAGAATTCTGCATAGGGGTTTGAACCACCAACTGAAAATTACAAGTCCAGTGTCCGACAAGCAAAGCTGGAGATAGACCTATTAGACAATGATGACCCTGTTTCCTACTGCCTGAACCATGAAGAAGTGTCAAGGTTCCCAAGCCCAAAGAACACTGAGGCTATACTCAAAACTTCAAGTATCCGACATTCTGACAGGAAACAATACTGGAGCTATACTCAAAACTTCAAGTATCCGACATTCTGACAGGGAACAATACTGGGGCTATACTCAAAACTTCAAGTATCCGACATTCTGACAGGGAACAATACTGGGGCTATACTCAAAACTTCAAGTATCCGACATTCTGACAGGAAACAATACTGGGGCTATACTCAAAACTTCAAGTATCCGACATTCTGACAGGGAACAATACTGGGGCTATACTCAAAACTTCAAGTATCCGACATTCTGACAGGAAACAATACTGGGGCTATACTCAAAACTTCAAGTATCCGACATTCTGACAGGGAACAATACTGGGGCTATACTCAAAACTTCAAGTATCCGACATTCTGACAGGAAACAATACTGGGGCTATACTCAAAACTTCAAGTATCTGACATTCTAACAGGAAACAATACAGTAGATCTAATTCGTTCAAAGAGCATAAGTGGGTTTAGCGCTGTGGATTTCATTTCTGAAATCGCACGAGCTTAAGAAACCAACTTTTCAGTACCGTACTTTTCTAAAGCTACTGGAAGACAAAATACATCAGATAAACACAAACCAAGTAGAAAGGCTGATATTTCTGTATGCAATGATGTTATATATGGCAGGACATACCATCAAGTGACGTGTGATTGGATGAGATGGAAATACAGTTGTTGAAAGTCTCCCAATTGTGGTAAATTAGGTAGGCTTTCACTCAAATATGACGTGGAATCTTCATGAACATATCTTGATTTTAAATGCTGCAAAAATATTTGAGAATTTTCTTTTCTTTTCCTCTCTATTCAGGGCACATCTGTGATTTGGGCACTAAGTTTAATGCTGTGCTTTGGATGCAATTTAACACCTGCTCTCTTACATGTACTTTTATAAGGGATGGTAATAAAACTGATCAGAGTTACAGATCAATATTCGAAGACAAATCTGGGAATGATTGCATGTTAAATGGTAATGTAATAAACATCATCATGAAACAAGTTTGGGACCATAGCAAGGGAGCCATCTTTTCTATGAGCAGTGAAATTCCACAAAATATCAATATGTAGTAGATTGCGCAGTTTTATTTTGAAATATCCAGAAAATTTATTCACAATCAAAGAAAATCTCCAACACCCCACATGTTATTTTCAAAGCACGATGACATCAGGCTTGGAATGTTGTAACATTGGGACAGGGCTATATGACATCGCAGGGCATAAAATGTTTTTTTCAGTCCACCTGTCCCACCCAAAACTTACTTGTACATTAATTTTGTCAAAATTTCTATACGTATGCTGATCGAATTATGTTTAAACAATGAATGCACCGTGGCGTTTGATGAGAAAACTATCCATTGTAGTCCTGGGGATTTTATCAAATTTCTTGAGTTTAAAAATGTTTTCATTATCTCATGTAGTAAGAAGACAGAATGACAAATAATTCATTAATTAGTTTTGAATATTGCTAAGCAAATGATAAATAATTACTCTCAATGGTCAAATAATAAATCGTTAAACCTATTACAAAAAAAAAAAACAAAAAAAATAAAAAAACACACACACAATCTAGCTTTCCCCAGTAGCCTACCATTCATTTTCATTTCCAATTTGTTTTTTTTGAAATGTCACATTATCGAGGCGCGATGACGGAAGCACAGATATGTATAAAGTTATTAGCATTTTATGTTCATGGAATATATCGGTGAACGTACGGTGATTGAGAAGGATGACACAAACAACCTCATGTTGTCTGGTTAGTGTCGCCAGTGTCAGGCTATTAGTAAACATTCTCTAGATCAGCTTCACGTTTGTAATGTTTAAAAAAACTTAATGATATCGTAACAATGGAATTCTTTAGCAGTAGACAAAGAATGGAATTTGTTTCAGTAAACTTTAGCACATTTTCGTTTGTCAGCTTTTCTGCCGCAATGCATAGAGTTTGACAGACATCCGTCGATAATCTTCTTTTACTTGTTTGTCTAACATTTGAGCGTGGGTTCCCGATCTGTTCACTGTGACCATTCTGTGACCATTGATCTGAAGAATATCCGTGACTTGAAATACCTCGGTGACTGCCGATCTCCAATGGGCTCTCCAACAGTGTAAGCAAATATGGAGTGTTGAGGTCTAATCGAACGTCGACGCTTGCCGAAGCATAACGAGGCTAAATTTATTTTTAGCTCCAAAGCATGGCATGCTCTCAGCAGAAGTTGTGACATCGTTTAACAACAACAACAACACATGGATCAAGGAGTTTTTCTCGCTTCGGCATTAGTAAAGATCAACGCATATGAATCCCTGCAATGTTTCACCTGTTGCAAGCGACAGAATTTTTTCCTACCTGTCACTGGCAAATTCTATGTGTTCGCGACAGGTGGACACGTGAACATTTCGCGCCCTGCATCGTAAATCAACATGCAAAATTGTTAGGGCAATTTTCAATTTGGTGGATTTGGCTTACGTTTTGGGTGGATTCTTATGAAATTTCACTGCTCTGAGAAAAGTCAGCTCTGTCGAAAATCTTTTACTCTTTAAATGCACAGACAAACAGTAGTTTCTTGGAAAGTATTCAAATGATTTCATGGGTGAATGCATGCCCTGTGGCACACCCCAGTTCCCAGGCTGTTACGGTAAGGTAAGATAGGGGGGCAGAGTGAGATTCAAAGGGGTCAGATTGAGGCCCAGGAAACCAGATTGAGGTCCAGGGAACCAGAGTGAGGCTCGGGGCATCAGAAGGAGGCTCGGGGGACCAGAAGGAGGCTCGGGGACCAGAAGGAGGCCCAAGAGACCCTCAGGAAATCAAAATGAGGCTCTGGGGATCAGAAGGAGGCTCAGGGAACCAGACTGAGGCTCTGGGGACCAGAATGAGGCTCAGGGAACCAGATTGAGGCTCAGGAGACCAGAGTAAAAGCTCAAGGAACCAGAAGGAGGCTTGGGTATCAGAATGAGGCTCTGGGGACCAGAACGAGGCTCAGGGAACCAGAAGGACACTTGGAAACCAGAAAGAGGCCTAGGGAACCAAACTGAGGCTCAGGGGATCAGAACGAGGCTCAGGGAACCAGGAGGCTTGGATATCAGAATGAGGCTCTGGGGATCAGAACGAGGCTCAGGAAACCAGATTAAGGCTCAAGGAATCAAAATCAGGCTCAGGGTATGAGGCCCAAGATATCAGAGTGAGGCTCTGGGGATCAGAATGAGGCTCATGGGACCAGAATGAGGCTCTGGAGAACAGGTTGAGGTTCAGCGAACCAGAAGGAGGCTTGGGGATCAGGAGGAGGCTCTGGGGATCAGGAGGAGGCTCAGGAGGCTCTGGGGATCAGGAGGAGGCTCTGGGGATCAGGAGGAGGCTCTGGGGATCAGGAGGAGGCTCTGGGGATCAGGAGGAGGCTCAGGGAACAAAACTGAAGATCTGGGGACCAGAATGAGGCTCGGGGAACCAGAATGAGGCTCGGGGAACCAGAGTGAGGCTCAGGGAACCAGAACGAGGCTTGGGTATCAGAACGAGGCTCAGGGAACAAGAAGGAGGCTTGGGTATCAGAAGGAGGCTTGGGTATCAGAAGAAGGCTCTGGGGATCAGCAGGAGGCTCAGAAAACCAGATTGAGGCTCAAGGAATCAAAATCAGGCTCAGGGAACCAGAATGAGGCCCAAGATATCAGAGTGAGGCTCTGGGGATCAGAAGGAGGCTCATAAGACCAGAATGAGGCTCTGGCGACCAGATGGAGGCTCAGGGAACCAGAAGGCGGCTTGGGTATCAGAATGAGGCTCTGGGCATCAGGAGGAGGCTCAGGGAACCAAACTGAGGATCTGGGGACCAAAATGAGGCTCAGGGAACCAGAAGGAGGCTTGGGTATCAGAAGGAGGCTCAGGTAACCAGATTGGGGCCGAAGGAATCACAATGAGGCTATGGGAACCAGATTGACGCTCAGGGAACCAGACCGAGGCTCTGGGATCAGAACGAGGCCCAGGGGACCAGGAGGTGGCTCTGTGGATCAGAAGGAGGCTCAAGGAACCAAACTTAAAGCTCACGGAACCAGAAGGAGGCTCTGGGGATCAGAAGGAGGCTAGGGAATCAGAAGGAGGCTCAGGAGACCAGAATGAGGCCCAAGTGACCAAACTGAGGCTCTGGGGACCAGAATGAGGCTCAGAAAACCAAACTGAGGCTCAGGGGACCAGGAGGAGGCTTGGGGATCAGAACGAGGCTCGGGGAACCAGAATGAGGCCCAAGAGGCTCTGGGGATCAGAAGTAGGCTCAGGGAATCAGAAGGAGGCTCAAGGGACCAAACCGAGGCTCAGGAAACCAGAGTGAGGCCCAAGTGACCAAACTGAGGCTCTGGGGACCAGAATGAGGCTCAGAGAGCCAAACTAAGGCTCAAGGGACCAGAAGGAGGCTTGGGGATCAGAACGAGGCTCGGGGAACCAGAATGAGGTCCAAGAGACCAGAGCGAGGCTCAGGGAACCAGAATGAGGCCCCGGTGACCAAACTGAGGCTTAGGGAACCAAACGGAGGCTCAGGAAACCAGAGTGAGTCTCAGGGAACCAGATTGAGGTTCAGGGGAACAGATTGAGGCTCAGGGACCAAAGGGAGACCCAGGGGACCAAACCAAGGCTCAGGAAACGAGATTGAGGCTCAGGAGACCGAGTGAGGGCCAGGAAAACAAACTGAGGCTCAGTAGACCAGAATGAGGCTCAGGAGAACAGATTGATGCCCAGGGAAATAAAATGTGGTTCAGGGGACCAGAATGAGGCTCAAGGAACCAAACTGAGGCCCAGGATACCAGATTGACGCTCAGGAAACCAGAGTGAAGCCCAGGAGACCAGAGTGAGTGAACGAGTAAATAAGTCATATTTGATATAACTGAAATAGTCAATTACAGTTATATCACGACGTTTGGGAACCATTATTTTTCACACCAAGAAACCAAATGGGTGGAGTCCTATCCCTTTTCTCACCCGGGAACCCACGGTGCCCCAGTTAGTCACCTCTGACGACAAGTTCTTTCAGGGGCTGAGGCCTATTCTTAACATGACCGGAGGCTCAGTGGACCAAATTGAGGCTCAGGGAATCAGAATGAGGCTCAAGGCCGCAATCAATGCTAAAATACAGGCCTATTCGTCATGTAAGAAAAACAAAATAGCTACCATATAATGTGGGTTAAGAAAATTAGGATTCTGAGGTTCATGACCGATCACAAGCCTAAATATAAAGGGGTGGGTGAGTGAATAGAATTTAACGTCGCTTTAAACAATATTTCAGCTATATTGCGACGAACCAACTAAGCACCACCCAGTCAAGTTGCATTCCTGCTACTTCAAAGAAGAAATCTTTGAAGCAGTACGGAACCAGACACCCTCCATCCACCCTAAACAGCACTGAGGACAGCACACAAGACGCTTACATGGTGCAATAAACAGGTCAGGGGAATCCCGCACTCTAAAATGGAGGTAAAAAGGGTCGAATTCGCTCAATAAATTAGTTCACATAATGAATTCAACAAAACCCTCTTGAGGCGCATAGAGACATATCTATCTGCATTAAATGGTAGTAAAAAAGTGAACTGTCATCTATCTAATTTGCATAATAATAGGCCAAACATCCTTCGCACTGTTTAGACTGGTTCTTCACGTGGCAAATTAATTTTATGACATGGAACAATAGCTAAATCAATGCGCCTGAAATTCTGAAGCATTGGTTAAGAAGGAATCAAAAGTTAATGAGCAAAAACGACCTTTTTTACCTCCATTTTAGAGAGCTGGATCGCCCTAACCTGATAAAGCCAAGTGATATTACAGTGCTAGACATCACATTATCAAGTTCATGTTGTTTCTCAGCAAAATGCATTGAAGCAACAGGAACCTTTTAACTGTCACCCATTTTAAGCAAAGCTGATTTTTGGGAATAAAGACCTATTTGAGGTACATACCTAAAATCTGCTTAAACTTCATGTACCTTAACTGAAATTATCATAAGAAAGGCAAATGTTTCAATCATCTTCTGATTTTTAAGTGAAGCAAAGTCTGACTTAATTATTATTACAGTGGTTGCCATAGTGATGCTATTACTTTGGAATAATACCCTCAATAATTGGACTGATACAGTTCATGTCAATCTTATTGTATTGAACTGAGGTATTTTCGTGTACCGGGTACCTGAAATGTCTCCAGTAAGTGGAAGTATTAACTCGTCGGATAAGCCGAAATGCCGTGAGTGATGATATTGCAATTATGTCCATCTTACTTGAACTCAGAGGAATGGTTGTCAAGGAAGGAGAGCTTGCTGAATTCCTCATCCAATACCTCTTGTACATGGTCTGGTATAGTCAGGCCCTGTCATAATTAAGAGATAATTAACAGTCAATTAAACGATGACAGATCACGTTCATTTATGTGCCTTAATCAGCTGCACATTACATGCCTTATTATGACCACAAATACTGACAATAGTGGCATCTATGCTGTGGTATGGATAAGTAATTAGACAAAATTGTATGGCAAATTAACAGGCAAGCATGACAAGGGATTATTAAGTTTAAAGGGTCTATTGAATATTTATGCTAAAGCTGTGTTTCCTAGCACCAAAATCAATTCAAATCATCAAAATTAAATATTGCCTTGGGTTCATTTTTGGGGAGTACATCAAGAATTATTTAAGAAATGGTCTAGCAGACATAGAATTCAAGACAGAAATACCTCCAGGCGTTTTCTGTATTTTTCATCAATAGCCTCTTTGTCGTCTTTCTCCAGTCCAAGTTCTTTCTTGATTATCTTCAGTTGTTCACGGAGGATGAATTCCCGATGTTGTTTCTTCACTTTATCTTCAACCTAGGTCAAGATGAGAAATTGCTCTGCAAAACACTTATCAACTCAATCAACAGGATGTTGCGTTTCAGCCTATGCTTTAATATGCCCACGTGACCTAATCAACGTGAAATACAAGTGAGTGAGTGAGTGAATAGAATTTAACGTCGCTTTCAACAATATTTCAGCTATATCACGACGAACCAACTAAGCACCACCCAGCTGCCCAGTATTGTTCCTGCTACTTCAAAGAAGAAATTTTTGAAGCAGCATGGAACCAGACACCCTCCATCCACCCTATAAAACACTGAGGACAGCGCACAAGACACAGACAGGACGCTTACATTCAAATACAAGCAGGTTTGTTCTATGTTTTCCAAGAAGAAAACTAAAGCAGAAATTGCAAGTTAACGAATAAATGAACTGAGAATAGTAAAGTCACAGTACATGCATATGTAAACTAATACCAGCTTCTGCGTAGATATACAAGCGGGTATTTCCTCTCGAAGATAAATATTTTCAAGAGCTTGCATCTACTCAATGAAATACCAGCATGTACATGTATACCCACTGACAAGCCTGAAATAACAAATTTATCACATTGAAGAGCCATATCCCTTGTTGGTTTTTAACATATATCACCAACTTGAAAGACTAGCATTAATCAAAGTTGAATAATGTAAAAACACTGTAAGTCACCCTTTCTGCAATGATCAGTAAAATGGATGAAATACTTAGGTGGCATTCTGACGTTCACGTGGTATATACAGCTTCCGATAATAATTTATTTCTTATATTCCACCACAGATAGCAATTTCTCCTCACACAGCTTGTTTCAGTGGCAGTACTCGTGCACACAAACTGTCTTTGGTTGCAGGTTTTGCACAGGAGTCCTTGATTGTGTTGGTTCAAGGGCATGCACATCTTCGACAGCATTGGTACATGCGAACTCTTTAATTGGTATATCAACTGTGACCAACACAGAAATGCAGTATGGTCTGATGCACAAATCCAGGGTAATTAACCAATCAAAACCCTACAATTTACTCTGAAATGTGATAACAAGTATTACCTCCTTTCCAATTCTTTGCTGAAGTTTACTGAGCTCATATTCTTTCTTTAGCAATGACAGAGACAAAAATAGTCTATTGGCGATCTGAAAGTATAAAATAAATGTCTCATATAGATCATGTTAAGTGTGTTTCTCATCAATTACTGGAAAAAGTTTCAAGTGGCAACAAAAAACCCAAACAGTGTACACAACTACAATGAGGGGTGAGACACTCAAAACCCACAGCTTCCCAAAAGTAATTGAGAAATATGCTGGGAATATGCAACATATGGCTATATTTACTAATCAGCCAGATTTGTCCCTTTTAGAACATATCATTAATTCTGCACATATAATAGCTACATGTAGGTTACATTCAAGCATATATCATAAAATCATAGATTATTACACCCAAAAAGGGGCATAATTCGGTAAAATAAGAGCAGAGACGAATAATTTTTTGTAGGCTTCTAAAATGTTACTAGATACATGTAAACCAGTTTCAAAAATTTGGTAAATTTACACCCGGAAAGGGGCATAACACCAAAATAATGGTCGAGATGATCAATTTTTGTAGGCATCTAGAATATGAGATAAAAAAGTTTCCTCATGATTTGGTATGGTAGCTGTACAAAACACAATTAATTAGATTTTACTGGTTACATTCAAGCATATATCACAAAATCCGAGATTACACCTGAAAAGGGGCAATAACACCTGTGCCGAGACGACCAACTTTTTGTAGGCTTCTCGAATACAACTAGATAAATAAGTTTCCAAAATGTAGTAGCTGCAACAAAAACAGTTCCGCAGATGAAACTGGTTATATTAAAGCATATCACTAAATCAGAAATAAATACATCCGAAAAGGAGCAGAACTCTGTAATATAGGGGCCGACGGGAGTCATTTTCGAGAGGGTCTGACCTATAACTAGATTATCAAGTTTTCAAAATTTGATAGCTGTATCTCAAATGATTCTGCCTAAAATGCCCCAATACCCCGAGGCCAATATGGCCGAGGGGTAAAACTTACTAATAGTTTACTTGAATAGTGATGTGTAAACAAGATAATTGCAGGATCTAATGATCAGATATAGGTAAAAAAATTATCCATGGTCAAGTTTTCCTGCTATTATTAAAGGTACATACATTTGTCTCCTCCAATACTTTCTGTAACTCCTCAGGCTCTGCTCCTGTCAAAGATGCACCTGGTAAGACAGACAAATACAGGTCAGTGAGGGGAAATTAGGTGATTGAGTGGCCTAGACCACAAACATCTACTGTGAACACTAACTTAAAAGAGTTTGAGTAAGGGTTCGCCTCCAACCAAACAAGACAAATCCTTGATGCCTTCAAGATCAACCGATAAATTTATCGGCTGAAATCAGGAGGGGAGAACTGGAAGGGAAAAACTTGGAGGGCAGAATGAGGTGTTGCAAACAGGAACGGCTGTCTATTTCTGGTGGTTTCATACAGGTATAGAGTAGGTCATTTTGGGTATAAAGATGGTGTCGTTCAGTGTACATAGATAAGGTCATTTTTCTACGAAGTAGGCTCTCATTTGCAGATTGTCCGGTAATGAGTGAGTTAGTCAGTCCATCCGAATCCTTTCTCCAGCAAAATAAGGAGAACTGTTGACATTAGAACCTTGATTTTTGGCATGAACGTGCATTAGGGAACTGACCAGCAAGTTCTGAGCTGACCTACTTTTGTTGAAAATTTGACCTACTTAGGTGACCAATAAGTCCATGGAAATGCACTTAATTAGGTCAATGTCAGTGTGACCTGACCTGATTGTGTCAAGGTCAATGTCACCTACTTTCTGACCCAATTTCTGACCTAATTATGTGACCTATAAACCTCAAAATTAGCAAAAACAGGTCTCAATGCCTCCTACAACCATGGAAATGGTCAGTCTTTGATCAAGGTACACACTTAAATAATATCAAACCCTACTTCATAGGTCCTGTGACGTTAGTCACACTGCCATGTAGGGTATATAAATAGGGTTAATATAGCATGCTTAGGTATATAAATGGGTCATTTAGGGTAGATGAATTGATTTATTTAGAGAACCTAGATGTATGCAGATGAGCTCATTCAGGGTATACAGATGTAGTATTAACGGTATAGAGATGTTAAAGTTATATAGATAAGGTCATTTATAGAACATAGACATACAGAGATGAGGTCATTTGAGGTACATACATGAGGTCATGTAGAGCATATTGCTAAGGTGACCTCGGGTATATTGCCCATGTTATTTAGGGTATGGATAAGGCTATTCAAGGTATATTGACGAGATCATTTGGGAAATATAGATGGGAACATTTAAAGAATATACATCAGGCCTAGGAAGCAATTCCACGCAAACACACCTCAGTTCCTTGTCCATCTATCTATTTGCCTGTGTTCGGAGCCAATTCCATGTACATGGACCAGAATTCCAGCAGCGGACAAAGTTCCGTACACTCGGACCAGTTCTTCCCCGGGTACATGGAACTTTGTACACGGGTGTGGCATACTTCACAAGTGCAAGGAATGGATGGGGAGAGTGCCAGGATTTCTGGTTTATGTACACGGGATAAGCCCCGAGCACAGGGAAATAGATAGATGGACAAGGAACTGAGGGGCATGTGTGGAATTGTTTCCAAGGCCTGCAGATGAGATGATTATTGAGGGAGGTTACTTACCCAGGTCACCAAGGTAGATGGGGTTATCTTTTACCTTTTGTCCCGCCTGTATTATCTGCATTAGACTCTCCCTACAAATGAAATGTGTAAGGCTTCACAGCAAAATATGTATACAACCTGATCACATAATATTCAGCTGAATACACAACATTGATTGACGATTATGAAAATATTGACTTGTTTTGAGAGTACACCGAGTCTAGTTGACCAGACGATGTGCATATTGACCGAGCTGCAGGCAAGGGCAAAATGTACATCTGAGTGGCAACAAACCTTCATATTCACCTCAAAACATGTCAATATTTTCCTTATTTAACTCTGTGGTAATTCATTATCACTCGAGCAAAATATTGTGATATTTTAACAGTTATTTTGCAAGTGTGAAACCCTGCAGAGTTGGTTGTTTTCATGTGCAATGTTTTCAGGTACAACATTATAATGCACAAGATTTTTCGGAACTTCAGTCATGTATATATCATGTACCCGTGAAAAACTGTCTGGATGACAGTTGTTGGTTACTCAAGTAATGTTCTTGATGAGTATGAAGGAAATCGTTTATTTCTGCTGTATTTTGAACCAAAAATGATCTCGACAAACTGCTCTGAGATCCTCTGTATGTAGCGTGAGCAAGAGAACAGGCTATCTCTCTCATGTCTGTTGTAATTATCTCCCCTTGTGTATTTTCCAAGGAGGGGTGGAATAAGAGCTGAGAAGAATGGAGAATTTTGGCATTTGAAGATTCAGCAGTAATATTCAGTATCCGAACACCATGCGGTGCAGCAGTTGATCTGTCAACTGACTGGTGGGTAACATGTTTATAGCTTCCTGTGTTATTTGATATAATTACCACACATAAAAGATCTACCAATGAAGGGTATTTGTGGTCAAGTTAACCTGTGTTCTCGAGAAGTTAATTGGCGAACTTATCGCCAGTTGTGAACAACAACAACATTGCATTGTGCAACATACGAAAACTACAAATGCTAGATCTTACTGTATGGCTCGTATCTGTAACAAGTACAGGCATCAGGATTCTTTTGACAGCCTTACTGTATCGATTTAGCGATGGAATATTCACTTTCAATCTGGGCAGAGAGCGGAGTAGGCCTAAGCCATAAATGAGAAACTCCAACTTTCATTTTCTGCCTTGAACCACGTGGAGTGAAAAAATTGAATGAGGTCACGCTGTTCATTATGGGGTGGAGTAAGAATTTCAACTGCATGGCTACAGTAGCATAATTAAGAATTCTAGATTGATGATGCTGCTGTAACTTTCAACCAATTTCGATGTTGCGCAGCATTATTTATTTTTATTCATTAGTCAGGTAATTGAAACTTGAACTATTCCCACACGGCCGTGTGCCCTAGGCCACGTGCATGCCGCAATTTTAAGGGGTCGTCTCGAATATTCAAAAGTCATCTTACTATTCGATTACATGTATTCAGAATTTTAACATACATGTACTGCGACAGTATTTGACTATTTGTTTCACTTTTAGCATGTTTAGGTGGAATATGCAGTTTTACTGGGCAATATATACACAAGGGATCAGGGAATATGCAGTTTTATCCCATTACAAATAATTTAGGAGAATACTCTAGTAAATATAATCATACCATATACTTCAAAGTAATGCATGGCGTTTCTTTCACGTACCAGGTGAAGAAAGAGTTATCATTCATGAATCAAATAGGAGCTAAGACAGAAACTGTACTGAAATGTCATGAACAGGTTCGGTTCAACTGTCACAGTTTGGTATATGATCAGTATCAGATATTATCACCATCAAATGCAGTTTGACTGGAGAATTTGATCTTTGGGATATGACACTAATATCTCTATGCATCTCTGAAGAAAGATAATGAATAATTTCATTCAGGATTTTGTATAAATTTAATTTCTTTCAAAAGCACCCGAAATGCGCAAGTTTTGCTGCTTTCTCAGTTTATTTCATTTGAAAACTTGCTACCAAAAACAGTCTGTAACATGTATGCATGAAATCATATAGCTTCATTTCAGGATCATACTTTTAGAAATTTTGTGAATTTTAAAATCTCACAGTTCAGCAGAAAACACAATTTTGTGAATAACTTCTCGGAAACATTTTTGCTGCTAATGAAATTCTTAACCTCATAGTTTGATCAGTTGGTGCAAGGATTCAATGTAAACAATTGGAAATAAAAACAATATCTTTTTTAGATTTTGACAGGATTGACATGGAATTGCTTTCTAGTTAATCGTTGAATTTGAGGAAAGGTATTGCATGTTACAGTATCCTAACTATTCCAGGATTTGAAGCAGTATTATACAGATATTTTTTCATCAAAACTTTCAATTCTTTACTAGAATGAAGAAAAATATTCATGAGAAATCCTTGTATGGGAATGTATGGTTGATCCATCTTCATACACAAGTGGACTTCTCTGTTCTCACTTCAAATTAACCTTGATATATCAGCCCACTGGCTCTGTTCAGAAGTATAAATAGACATGAAACGTCACTGACCTCAAATCCATCTGAATTTAAAAATCGGCCATATGATTGGCGGTCACCCCTACCACCATATTAGAAAGAATGACAGAACTACGGAGAAAATAGGTCACCCTACACACCGTCGCTGAGTATGGTCTTATTGGCTCGTCTCTGGTTTGTGGATGAAATTTACACATTAGATTTGACTGTTTTCAGTGGTCCAGTCTATCAAGTTTAATACAAAGTGTGAACGAAGAAGTCGACTTACGTATAAAATGGAGTTGACCCTAACCTGATGAATGTAAATGATGAGAGCAGAGTTATAACCCAGAAGACCATTAAGGTTATGAACTATTCAAAATCAAGGAATGATTCCACCTAGTATTAGTTTCCCAGCTTCTAAAATGTGAGTCAATGAGAAGACATGATGGTAACAGACCTGTACAGTGGGTTCATGGCGATGATATCTCGGATTGTTTTCACCACTTCAGAAGTTAGAGCCTTCAAATAAAGCATAAAATTGAAAAATTTGAAAATCAATTTTCATATTTCTAAGCTCAAACTTTCCTTCACATACAGTTGCTATCGTGTTCCTAAACGATCGATCTTTGTAACACACTACCACAGAAAAAAAATAGTTCCTGTGGTCCCCAATGCCCATGCACAAATACCCAGAATCCTCTCTGATCTGACCACATCACTTCCTTCTTTCCTATTCCAACGCAGTGTGAATAACCCAATAGCGGGGAGGCTAGTAGCGTTTCACAGTATGTGAAGCTAAGTTAAAGCTTTAGAAATATGAAATTGATTTTCAAATTTCTTACGTTGTTCAACTTAAGTTCACATACCTTCTTGCTAGAATATCAGAGCAAGACGGAGGGAAGACAGTGGTCGAACAGAGAAGAATCTTGGCATAAGCAAAAGGGGAAAACAGGAGTCAGCTAGACTATCAATTACCCTAGATGCATGTGGATGAAGACATGGCAAACAACGGTACCCCTTGACCCTGTAACGGAGACGGGGACAGGTGTACAAGCTGACAGAAGCATTAGATCATAACCCCCCCCCCCCCCCCCCTTTTTCTTTGAAAATGGGGAGAGCATTAACTTACCACTTTTCAAGAAAACTGGTAAAAACAATAGGAGGTCTGGTGCATATTGATGGACGGATCAGTAATGGCCTGGGCAGCCACTAGCAGTCCCAGGGTGTAGATATCCCATCTCATCAGTGTCATATCCTGGAGGTGGCATGTCCGTGTATGCCAAACGAAAAGTTTTGGGAAGCCAGGAAGATGGTATTTTTTATATCTCCTGCTTAGATGAGGAACCGAAAGGGGTAAATAGACGTAAGCCCCGTTGTGTGATCGTCAACACAGAATGTCAACATAGAATGAAAATGCTCTAACAGGGCCCATAACTCTGACATCATTAAAATCAGATGAGAAAATGTTGGACAGAGTAAGGGTGATGTACTCCCAGGAAAGCGAGTCACAAGGTGACTGGTTCTAAACTCCAGAAGTGTAGACAAACAATGCCACCTGACCAAGGTCCACTGTGGGTTATATCTGATATACATCTAACTCCAACAGAACCTGTAGATAGACTGAGATGATGAACTCTGGTTCGTACCCCATGTACGGATCACGAGACAATGCATACACTAAGAGAGGTCTGGGAATACAATATGTCTAGACTTCAGCCTTATCAGCGGCACAAAGACTTGGACAAAAATTTCCTACATGAAGTATCTCCCGAACTCCCGCGGTAGCAAGTCATACAGGTATTGACAGTAGGCTACCAGACTGCAGAAGTGTAGAAACTGTCATCCATGATCACTGTAGGTTATACCTCAAAGACCTGAAATCCTAACATGGATTTCCAAAGCTCCAGCCACCAAAAGGCGAAGCAATAATAAACAGGACATCGAGAGATATTTGATGTCACAAGCTGAAAGACAGTCTCCTAATAATGATGCAGTGCTCAAACCAGCTTAGGAAATGCAACGTCGGTGTGGGTCTCTCTATATTCATCGTAAATCAATGGAGTGTACAATCAACTCCATCCAACCATCATATCCATCCACCCATCTCTCCATCCAACCATCATATCCATCCACCCATCTCCTCGGAAGGGCAGAAAGATTGAAATGGATGGATGGGTTGATATCAAACACCTGATTAACCTTAGAGATCTCATATCAACATACAATCGCTGAACAAGACAACCATTCCTAAACCAATACATTTAAATAAAATCGGGAAACAGGTGAAGAGAGGAACTGGTTATATAGCGTCCTTGATGAAAACACCCGAAACTGAAGGATTTCCTTGTTCTAGTATGCACATTATATGAAGATGCCCTAAAGGAAACCCAAAGCATTTTTGGCAGAAAATCTTGCTTAAGCAGGAAACAGGAACTGAGTCAGATAACATGTTCTGATGTAACTGACTGGGTGACGGTCGCCGAATTAGTTTTCATCAGAGTGGCAGTGGTCGAAGTATGTGTTCTTTAGCAAGATTGTGGATAGCTGTAATGCGTATTCAATGGAGTCGCTGCCAATGGCTGCTGAGATCATAATAGGAGAAATATAAACCGGAATCAGATGGTCCCAAAGAAGCAATCTATTCTTAGAATCTCCCATAATCAAAACATCCGACCAGGATGTCTTTACGTAACTGCCACCCGGTCATAACTACCTGATAGAGGGTCAGAAAAACTGGTAACATGACGAGCTTGCACCAATAATCCCTTACTCCAGCATAGGATGGGAAAAGTCTGTGCTTGATCTGGAACAAATCACTGTTCCCCCTACTTGTTTATAAAACACCTATGATAATGTCTGACACTAAAACAGGGATGGTTCTTGAGATCGGGACTTCTGTTGTCATGAATCGGCTGTCGATCTTGGATCAACTATGTTCTCCCACTTCCTCCTTTTTCGGTAATGGACAGGTAAGGGAGGATATGACACGCTGTGTATAGATGAGTAGTCATGTTATTCTTTATCGTAGAATAAACAGCCCGATAATACGTCGTATAATGTCTATATAATCGGAAGCTGATGCCACGTAAGTTGGAGCATGTGCCATTGATATAAAAGCGGAAGCTCCAATATATAACGTACATGTAGGTACAATGATGTACATAGTTATAGTTGCATAAAGTTAGCCGACGATGAACGGAAACTGCAATAAAATCAGGAATGCGTGGTCGAAGTACCGGTTTGCTGAGTCAATGAGTAGACTGAACTCGCATTGTTGTAGAAATATTTTCTGCATGACAACGCCCTTCAAGGTGGACCTCTTAGACTTTTCTCTGGATTGCTAGAAAGGTCTAACCAGTCAGAATTGGGACCAAGGCAATTAAAGAAAACCTTGAAATTTGGATCAGTGTAATTTCAGAAGTACAGGCGTATATTGAAGCCCCTTGGGCTCTTGTTTCAGATTAACGTATCCAGCAGTCAGAGTGCCCCTCAGCAAAAATATAGGGGTTTTTTCATGAACATATAGAGAAATATAGGAAAATTTTCCCAGAAATATAGGAGTATATAGGAGAATTGTTACACAATATAGGGGGCTACTATCCCAGCACTTTAAGGCGAGGGTCCAGGGGCTGCCTAGGCACCGGAAGCTCTGAGGTTCTAGTCGGCTGCAGACGTGTTCTGGTCAATTTTCGATGAATAAAGCCACAAACAGACAAAGCAAGAGCAACAGCAAAGTGGAAACTGATTATTTTCAGTTAGCTTTTGCAGAGATATAGAAGATTTTGAACAAATATAGGAAAACATAGGAATATCCAGCTCACACAATTCAGAAAAGTCACCTCGGCAAAAATTATGTCGTATTAAAATAATTCCTATTTAACACCATGTTAAATATTGCTGAGGTGAACTTATTACCTCAGCAATTGCTGAGGTGAATTGTGTGGGATGAATATCTGAAAATTATACGAAAATGTAGGAAATATATCAACACTCTTGAGGCCTGTGCCTGATTGTACCCATAGATCCAGCCTTTCTAATCATTTCCATCAGGCATAAATTTACAATGCAATCGAAAGACCCCTCCCCCTAGCACAAAATTCAACAAATACTTTTTGTGGTGGTGTCGTGCGGTATATGACGAGCGTTCACAGCCGAAGCTATACTCACGTCTTACTCCCCATGTAGGAAGACGTTTCCTTTTATTTAATTCCATTCAACCAAAGGAAACTATATATCATTCATAGAATTTATTGGACATTTTTGGAAATTGAATGGGAACAGAGGAGAAACTTTCACATAATATCTCCAGCACTGACATTACCTTAATCTCATCTGTTACTTTGAATGGTTCATGTTTGAAGTTTTCCGTCTCCACCATGAGCACCTCTCTCTCTATGAAGGGTTGAGATACACCATCAGACTCGGGTGTGGTTAGTATATGTTGTTCAATAGATTCCGTCTCTTGTGCAGGGCGATTCTTCCTTCTCCCACGTCTCTTCTTAGAACCTTTATTTTTGTTTGGCTCAGCTGAAAGTAATCAGATCTATATTATTATATCAAGGCAATCATTATTATTTTTGTGTTTCCAGTAATTACCAGACCTGGAAAATTGATGGTAGGTAGGTAGGTAGGTAGGTAAGGTTTGTTTGTTTGCTTTTTTTTTTTCTCCCCTGCATTTGGAGAAGAGGGCTTACACATCACAAATAATAGTAGTATGAACCATAAAACTGTTGGATGGTACCATACCTTCCAATACAATGTGCAGCAGATGACCTGAAGTAGCACCACATAAATGAGAAAATAATCTCCACTTACAGCACATTGCTGGCTAAAACTGCGATATTATTCCTACGAAGTAGGCTACCATTTGAAAGTTGTCCGGTAATGAGTGAGTCAGTCCATCCGAATCATTTCGTCAGCAAAATAAGGAGAACCGTTGACCGTAGAATCTTGATTTTTGGCATGAAGGTGCATTAAGGGACTGTTACCAGCAAGTTCTGAGCTGACATACTTTTGATGAAAATAATCAAAAATCACTGGTGATTCTGACTTGGGATGTGCCCATCTTAATACAGGCAGGATTTCAACTTGGGGTCCAAGAGTTCAGTGCACGTCCGAGTCCTAATGCCTACCCTCCTACTCTACTTCGTAGGTCCTGTGACGTTAGTCACACTATTCACATGTATGCATGATCCCCATCACTGTCATTTTGGCAACAATGGGAACAAAAGAAGTTAACAGACAAAGAGAACACAGCATCATAATGTATCAACAGGTGCATACAAATATAAGATAATGCTCACATGCTTCAGTCACAGCTGGCGAAATCTCTTCTTCTAGCTCACGGATGATTTTGATTCTGAAAACAGTCATAAAATCTGTATTCATTCTACAAAATAAATTAAGTTCCCATATTTAACGTTAACTGCAGAGAATTTGATTTCACAATTCTACACGTGGACATTAGGTCCCAGCAGTAATCAGCGAGAATTCTCTATCATACCAGCGGGAGAACGAAGGTTCATAGTTAATGCATGGGAAAAGATATGCTGACCATTTGTCATTTCATCATAAACTGGCAATGGGCATATTCTATTATAAAGCATACCACCTATCTACTATTTTCATCGGTCATCAATTTTTATATTAAATATTTGTTTCTAGAAGCTAATAATTCCAAAATGTATACAATTATCACAACAAAACCCACAATGGATTTAAAGCATAATGAAATGTCAAAGCAAAATTTTTGAGAACAACTTCTGTCAACGTTAGCAACAGTTTTGGTATTCTAAATCCATTAAAGATTTCAGTTTTATTTGAGTGAGTGAATAGAATTTAACGTCGCTTTCAACAATATTTCAGCTATATCATGACGAACCAACTAAGCACCACCCAGCCCAGTTGTGTTCCTGCTACTGAAGAAATCTTTGAAGCAGCATGGAACCATCCACCCTCCATCCATCCTATAAAACACTGAGGACAGCGAACAAGACACAAGACAGGACGCTTACATGGTGCAATAAAGACAAGTGATATTACAGTGCTAGACATCACATTATCAAGTTCCTGTTGCTTCTCAGCAAAATGCATTGAAGCAACAGGAACCTGAACCCACCCAACCACCCGCCAGCTTTATTTGAATCCTTCGGGATATTCACATTACTCATTCCCTTGGACATTTTGAAAACTCATACAAGATTAGGTTATTTTGTATACCAGCTTGTCTGCAATGGATAGTCTTATCCCTGCCAGACCCTGTATATGTTTCTTGGGCTAAAAAACAGTGGTTGAATTTTTCTAACATCACCTACCTTGACCAATCTAATTAAAATTAAATTCTATCTGCTCCCCATTTGGATACTGTCACTTATAGGATCTAACAGGCTTGCAGTAACTCGCGCGTTAACCAATCCTGAGAACGCTTCATAGTGCTTTGAAGAGAACATTGTTGACAAAGAATCTTTGGTTGGCTCAGCAGAATTAGCCGGCTCGCTTTTCATGTTGCCGCAGTCCCAACATTGTGGCACCATAATACGGGGTAAATATATGGACTGATCTTGGTGTAAACATTGGGGTAAATGGACACTGTGAACCTATCTCCCCTCCCTGAATGCAAATGGATGAGTCCAGATGCGACCATGATGTCATAATGCTATCAAATATCCATGGTATGGGCGCTCAGAACACCAAATTCAATTGAAATACGCAAGATCCTATATAGCGACATGTATGATTGGGGAGCATTGATAGGATATTAATTTATTAAGATTGTACCTTGACAAGATCTGACATTAAATACAATTTTATTTCACTTTCATATCTTATTATTCCCATTTGCCCTAATTTTTTACTAGCTTGATGAGTCATTAGTGGTCAGATAATGATGAGTATGTAAGGGTACAGCTGATTCATTTTGTTTCTCTAAGGTCATCATTTGAAATGTTGCTAAATGTCATTTTTGTTATTACAGATGAAAAATTGACAAATTTTGGTACGCTTATTATAGAATACACCAATGACAAGAACATGGAGTTCTCTGCCCTTGTGTCAATACATGAAGGTGCATTCTGTGAAATTAAACAAAATACATGCATAATCAGAAGGGCTGGTAGCTCACACCACAGCACCAGAGATGGACCAAAGGGCGGAAAATATGATAGATGAGCTTATAATGGCTATAAAGAACTCTCAAATTTTGCAGTACACACTTTGCTACATTGAATTGGATGAACAAACAATCCTGCAGGCATCATGCAATACTGGCAAATCAGAAGCCAGCTTGAGGTTTCTACATCAAGATACGCTCATCGAAAATCTCCAGATGTCAGTTTAATTACTGGAGTGAGAAAATAGGTCGATCTGACAACATTTTGGTTGAACTTAGAAGCTTTTTTTTCCTAATTGTGCCCTATTGCCCAAGGGAAGGTTCTAGGGCAGGGGTCAAAATGTTTTTTAAAAATTATTTGTCACTGTGACAGGTAACTTTTTTTTGTACTTCTTACCCAGACTCTGAACTACTATTAGGGAGTTCAGTGTAAAATGTCAACAGAATATTCAATTATGAGATTAAATTTGCTGGAAAGATATTTTCTCAAAGATTATAACAGCAGGGAGTTTTTAGTCACTTTTTAATCAGGCTAGTCCTGATAAAAAAAAATATAGCAAATTGAGTTTTTGGAAAATGTTGAAATTGGGTTTTGTCCAAAAAAAAAATGAGTTTAATATCAATGGAAAAATGTGCATTGAAATCTGAGTTATAATGTTGAGTTCTCAAAGAGATAAGTCGAGTTCCCCCCCAAAAATGTTGAATTGTCGTGACAAATTATTGTACAAAATCATTGACGTTATTGTTGTCTTCAATCGATCATCTCGCGACATTAGAGCTTGCCAGCTTGTCTGGAGCAAGTAAAAATTGACATGGGCAATGCAACGTTCAGGTTAGCTGCCCGTGCTGGGAAGTACAATTTTTCTTTGGATTGAAACACTCACTGGCAAGCTTGTGTTCTCTGAAATAAATGTAAGAATCATTTACATTGCTCTGGTTTCGTTTTCAACATGATGTTGCCAGACATGAACAGCTGACATGGCTGATAGAAATATATGCTGATTTCGTCAAATCGTGCCAGTCATTATAGTGAAGTTTGTTTTATTTATCCATTAGTTTTGTCTTTCATTCGGATTGTGTGCAAATCAGATCTTGCAGAGGATTAATCCTGGAATTCGATCAATGTACCATACCCGAGCTCTCATGTTGTATGGCGGGCGAGATGAGGTGAAAAGAATGACGAAGTGAACACAATGTCCAATGTGAATAAAACTCAGCTGTTACAAGAAACACAATTCAGTAATGTTAGGCCTGTATTAGAATTGCAATTCATTATTTCTAGGATAGAATAGTTACCTGTTGCAGCGATAGGTGGCATTTTAATTTAGTTGTCACTTGAAAAATGACTTGCTGTCGACAGGTGGACAGACATTATTTTTTACCGTTGCAGGGGGTTGAAAGTGAAAAACTAGGTAAATGTAAACCACCAGGTTTGCATCTAGACTCATGAAGGAAAAACAGTTGTGGAATATGTATATTTTGGATGGTCAAGCACTGTGTGGTAGACCACAAGAAATACAAGTAGGATATAAGCCTTAAGTGCAGCACACACAATTCGGAAAACTCACCTCGGCAAAAATAATGTCATATTAATATATATAATTCCTATTTATCGCCATGTTAAACATTGCTGAGGTGAACTGCTTATGCCGCCCACGGCATTTACCTCGGCAATTGCTGAAAGCTGAGGTGAATTGTGTGGGCTGAAGTGTCGGGCGTGATACACAGTAACACAAAGGTTTTAATGTACATCTCAAAACAGGAAATCATGTAGAAGCTGATACCTTCTGTGTGCCACGAGGATCATGCGTAATTTGTCGCCCAGATCATGGAGCTCGGTGATTTTCACAAACGTGCCCACGTCATAGATATCATCCAGTGTTTTCACCACATCTGCTTCATTTCTGTTAACAAATAGTTCAGTTTTTTCCAATATGGTACAGTTGCATAATGCATACATACCTAACAAAGTAGATTTAATCAAAATCTTAACAGTATAATGCATAAAATAACTGGTTATTTGTTATTAAAATGGGTATACTTTATTCTAGGTTTAAACAGGTTCAGCTGTGACCTTATGAAATTCACAAGTCTTAGCTCAGTGCTGCACAAGTTTTTCAGTGTTAATCATAGCAAATCTGAGCAACTAAACAATTGACAGTGCAGGATACATGTATTTGTTGCTGCATTAGATACTTACCAGAAGTCCATAAAACTAGAAGTGTCTAACGATCACTTAGACTAGGTAGACAGCAATAGCTACCGTCAGCCTTCATATAACACTTTATGTGACATAAGATATAACAATCTCCAAAATTTCCACACTGCGCCAATTGGCTTGCAGTCGTAAGTCCGCAACTGTCGGCAGTTGCATTACAAACATTTTGAACTGATGAATCATGGGAATTATCTGAGGACCACTGCAGTCGCAGTGTGGCAGTAAACAAAGACACAGTGACTCAGAATTGTAAATATTGCCAATTTGCCGTCTGTGCCGACAGAGGGGTCAACACTTATTTTGGAGGATCCAAACTTCTGCCAAATGTAGGCCAACTTGTGTTTTTGACTTGTTTTCTTCCACACAATAGTTCAATAACATACATGGACAATAGGAGGTTTGCATCAGAAGTGTAAGAATCTGACACTTTAGCCGAGCACTTATTTGCATATGACAGACTTCCTGGATAGATCTAGAGGGGGGGATTACACAGAAACATGTGCTCTGGACATACTCTTATATCAGGAGAGGTCTTCAAACGGAATTACGTTCTCCTGTTTGGGCCCCACGAATACTCCACCTGATGGGAGAGGCTCATTCAAAACTGTTGTAAACATCAGGTGGTAATCGAGAAAAATTCACAAGATAAGTCGTTTTGGACTCTTGCAAGAACAGATGAGCTAACTGTTTTCGCAAAGCGTAGACTGCAGGAAATCTCACTTGGAATATATTTTAAACATCTAATAGTACAATAAAAATGTTTGTCAACGATTCCCTCCAAATAATTACTACAGCTGCGGAAGACCTTTAGCCGCACCAAGGAGTTGGGTACATAAGCCATCTGTAAAAGTTGACCATCTAGGTGGTATCATAAATAAATAAGGGGAAAGTAAAAAGATGTGTTCTGGCGTGGAGTAGTTAAATAAAAATAAACAAACAAACCTCCTTCTTGATTTCTACATCATTATATTCTGACTGCAGTTTCGAACTCAATGTTCTTTTCAAGGAATCCAGTATCCTTGAAAAGAACATTAAGTTCGAAAATGCAGTCGGAATATAATGATGTAGAAATCAAGAAGGAGGTTTGTTTGTTTATTTTTAATAAGGGGATATTATTATTAATTATTATATTGTTCATAACTAACAATCAGCAAATAATTTGTTTACTTGGAAGTACAAATAAATCAACCGAACATCAATTTTGATATTTTCAATGATATGCAGTTCAGGCTCGAGCAGTGTTTTCACCTTACTTTCGTTTTGGCAAAAAAACTCCCATGATTCATTGCGCCAGCTTCGGCGATTCAAATGGGGATGCTGGAGTTGCATGAATCACAGGTGTTTGGACCGTTTGATGACATTACAAAATTGTCTCCCCTGACAGTTCGCCAATTCCCACTAGGGGACAATGTTTTCAACTGGAAGCGCTTACATGGATTACATGCCTTCGACGACACTCAATACATTGTTAGACACTTCTAGTTTTATGGACTTCTGATACTACAAATGTAAATGACAAAACACAACAATGTTGTGAGAAACCAAATAACTTCTACCAGTTTAGAACCATGAGAACTGTAGACATACGTGTCATCTTTCTTTAGGAAGACCCCAACATAAGGCTGATTGAGTTTCACCTTTCTTCTGATCAAATCCATTAATGTCTTGTTCGTTATCTGGAAGTAAAAGCAGGAACTATTACAAAGAAAAATCAAAGCATGTCAATCAAAGAATTACAATAACAGTGAAAGAGATCAATACAATGGGAGACAATTCTGTTGATATCAGATGCATACGATTCTAACTGCAAGTTACCATGGTTACAGGTTCTCCTCAAACCAGAATGATAATCTTCAGCATTTCATAATTCAGAATCATTACTTTAGTAGCCTCAGAAGCAAATGAATTAGAAGTGGGTTTTATCTAGAAATTTTGAGTTGGGGCCTCTACTTATTTAATGTGAAAAAAATAAAATAATAATAATAACTATGCATGGGGTCTGCCAGATCCTTAGATGATTAGATATGATATAACAACCATTTCCCAGCACCTGAGAGCTCCAAGATCAATGAACATTGAAGTCCATCTTTTATAACGAAATAAAATACCATTCATCCAAAAGCAAGAATGCATTGGCCACTGCGTACACATAATTATGATGTACATATACAGTAATATTGAGTGTGTCCTGTTCGCGCAGATTCAGAACAAAAATTGACTAGGCCACTGTTAACTGTTGGTTTCTCGTAAACTTGTTTGGAAAAATACACATGCGGAGTGTGACAATTATTAATTATTAACTTGCAAACCAATTGTATACAAATATGAAGAAAATGAGCAAGTTTTACTCTGAAAATGTAAATCCATTATCAATTTTAATTATTTGCCCTCAAAATATAGATGAGAATTGGTTACGGAAAACGAACCATTAATTATCAGCGGCCTTACAGATTACCTGATCTTGGCCTTCAAATACTCAGTATATGAAATGAACAGAATTAGTCTCACTTGCAGACTCTGCATCTCGCCGTTCAAGTGTAGAGACTCGACAAAGTGCATAAGTCTAGTGGTGTAGGCGGTTTGATGAGTGTCAGTGGCGTCTAGCTTAGTAGTCTGTTACAGGCTTCTAGTTCATTTGCTTCTGGCAGCATATGATATCTGATATCATGAGGAAGCTTTGGATAAATATTCACAATCCAATGTAAATATTTATTTTCAGCCCTCGCAATTCAGAAATCTGCCTCGGCAGACAATGTTGTAAAACTATATTATCCCCCATTCAGCGCCATGTTAAAAATGGCCGAGGCAAACTCCAATTGCTTCAGCTTTTTGCGTCGGCAATGCTGAATGCCTATGCCAATTGCGAGGGCTGTATTTTCGTGCTTATTATGACAAGAACTATTGTACTCAACACATCCATGGACAGTTTCAAAGGATGCCTGCACAAAGATGGGACAGCAAAAGTTGTCACCCTTGGTTCATGACATCAGCAGGACACATCTGGCAATGCATGTATGGTAGAGCTTACATTTTGGGCTGTGGATCCATTTATACAACAAACCAATCAAGAACAATGGGGTGAGAAACATCCAAACAATTATTCTAAAACGTCCGAAGAGCCAAGGTCTCAAAGAAATTTATTTTTGCATTTTTTTGCTGCCACCTATATGTGTATTATTTCTGAACTATTTCTCAAAGTGCACATTGCACCATGGAAAGAAAACATGGCCGATTTCTAACTGTCTAACGATGTATTGGGAGATATTTATGAACTTGCCTCCATCATTTTGAAAAATGGCGGGAAAATTGGGTTCCTTGAAATTGCTAGGACAGGCACATTGGGGAATATCTCTGGTACAACCGTGGGAGTAAGGTAATTTCCCGGTGGAAATATAGTAACCCCCTCAGAAACGTCTCCACTCGCCCCAGCGGGGACCTCTGGATCATCAGATGCCCCTTCCTCTCCATCACTGCCGCTGTTTGCTGCGCCCTTCTGCCCACTACGATATTGTGAGGAATACCTCACTGGCGTAAAATTTAAGCCAGTTCCCAAACCATTTTGTGTAAAATATGCAAGATTTTTATAATTACAATTAAATGCTTTGTTTTGAGGAAACAGAAAGTTCGAGGTTTTGAGGCTTTTCAGATTTGTAAGGGAACACTGTTGGTTCGTTAAAGTACCAGTCACTTTTGTATCTCCATAAGGAAGAGAGTAAACATATTCTCTGCTACATGTAGTTCGAACGTGATCATTTTGATAGTGTTGTTGTTGTTGTAATCGGACATCAATCTGACGTAACACGTTATGCCGAACAGAATTTGTGTCTTTAGTCGAGCTATTGACAACAGAATAGGTACATGTGGATCTGATTTTGTGTCCACTGAGTTCCTGTCCTTCGAAAGTTCTCCCACATTTTGACAAAACCCATGGACGGATAAAATGTCTGCAACATGTGCCCCGAATGACGAAGGCGGCCATTTTTTTTTGCTAGAACTTTTGAATGAAGGGACATAACTGTAACGCAATGTGCTGGCAAATTACCCCCCTTCGACAAAAGCATTTTTGCACTGAAATGAATGAACACCTTTTTCTGGTGATTTCAGACAACTCAATCTAAATGTATATATGTGTGTGGGCCATAGCGGCAAGTATGAACCAATATGTGTACATTAATTCAGTCAAATGGACAAAATCATGTCGCACAGCTTTCGGAGGGTATAGAATTCCGTTTTTCTGATAAATTAATCACGGTTGCAGTCTCACATTTAATATTTTAACAAATCAATTATTTCACTTTTTATATTTTTGTGAATATATTGTTTCAGTTAATTTTATGTGTTTTGATCTTGTGTATACGAACCCGTCTATACACCCTCAAAAAATGATGGCCCAAATGAAAGAAACACGAATTTAACCGGCTTATCCATTATCTGATTTAATCTATATTTATATCAAGAATTCATAACCGTGTATTTTTTAGGGAATTTAAATTAATTTTTTTGGCAAAAGTTTGGCAATCCAAAGGCAAATTTGTTGCTCATGATGTGGATTAGAACCTAAAGATCACTTTTGGATAACATAAATGCAAATCTTTTCTTTGGAAACTTGTTAACTTAACATATTGCAACGTGCTCCATGCAAAGTGTTTCAATCCCTATATACATGACCACCGACAGTTAATTTGAATTATAACAATCAACCAGACTAGTTACATGTTTTTGATATCAATTAAATTTAACCTCAATCCGCTAGTATTATTGAGCGTTTAAAGATAATACAAAGACATTCCGATGACTGACGAGAAAGATCTCAAATCATCTGACCTTGAAAAAAACATTTCATTTAAAACTAAGACTCTAATACAGAGAGAGCCTCCATATTGCTTAGAAGTTTTGTCACAGTAGATACAATAAGCAAAAAGCAACTGATAATTCTTGTCCTTTTCTAAGTGAGAAAACACGCACCGATGTGAAAGAAACGTGGTCCCTCAGATGTGAGAGTCCGCTTGCTATGATTTAACACAACCGGACGTTGACATCGGAAAAGGGTCACCTGGATATCAGAGCCCGCCCGAGGTAAAGTGTAGGAGACCGGACACTGGTCTCTCGGGACCACCGTTTCTTTCACACCGGTACAACCTACCCATGCTGTTACTTGCCCCAGACGCCCTTAATTTTTGTCAACAGATATTGTTAGTAGATCAAGTATGAAACATTTATAAACAATATTGGTATTTATTATCAAATCAAACCTGCTATTGCTACGCCTTATATCCTCCTCCTTTTTTTTTTTTTTTTTTTTTTTGTTAAGCCCTGGACGAACCACTGGGCATTTATTGAACAGTTAACCACGTTTTTACACAATATGCCCTTACAATGCCACGTGGTCAGGGGTTACAGGGCATGTTTAATAGTTTAATAATGCTTAATATAATTTCTTTGATAGGCATTTAGAAGTTGGCGTATATAACACAATGCCATTCTATGAACAACCTCTCTATTGCTGTGGAGCCGACGCCCCGCCGGAGACACTTCCAACTCGCCCAAAGCTAATCATTAGCTCTGAAAAAGTTGGAAGTATCTCCAACGAAACGTCAGCCCCACAGCAACAAAGAAGCCGCCACCCACAGAATAGCATTGTGTTAATGCTTAATATGACGAATTTAAACCCAGATATCATATATGGTAAATATTGCAAGACTTAATATGATAAGATTTATGTGAGAAAGTTTACCACTTTCTTACCACAAAACACGAGCTATACAGCTTCACGGCATGCGAAATGTCAATCTGGGCAATCAAACAATATTAATGGTGAAGTGAAATAAAGCCACGCCCCCACCGCGTGCTTTCCCTGGACTATATAGTTGGCACAATCAATCATTGATTCATCACAGCGATTCACCCAAGACACACCCCTGCCACGTGCCCCCTGCCCATGTGGGTTGCATACTTGAAAATTAGAATATACACTTTGTGTCGTTAATATTTAAACATAGATTTCACATTGTTGCAATGTATGGAACGACACCTGACCAGGGCGCACGAGGCATAGATGAATACAGTGTATATGTTTGTGTATACGATGTGCCGTAATAATACAAACTTTTCACCACGTAAAAAGAGGCGTGTCTCAAAACATTAAAAATATCTCTACCGTACGACTGAATACGACCGAATACAAAGGGGGAAAACAGCCGATAAAACGACGTGACTCCCGTATACAACATGACCATCATTGCAAGATCAATTCTAGCTGATTTTGAAAGTTAAATTTTATGTTTGATTTCAATAAAATTTGAACATTATTTTTGAATTTTTTTAAGAACTGCCGAAAGAATGGGACTGTTTCCAAAACTTTATGACGGTAAATAAAAAACTTGGCTTGCAAAAGTATGTAATTTATGAAATTCGTATAAGAAGAATTTCTAAACACTCCATGCAAAATTTCGTCATCTCTAATATCAAAACTACTCAAAAACTGGTCAGTCATACTGTCAATGTAGTTCTTTACATTCATCCTAAAAGTGGCATTTCGCATACAATGTAAAAAGTAATGCTCAATTGTGTCTTCCACGTTACATATATCACATAAATCGTTGTTTTTCAGTTTAAGTCTATGGCACAAATAGACCTTGGTACAATTTTGTGAACAAGTTTAAAATGTAGGTGTTTCACTTTCATTTCAGACGGTATTCTGTGCAACATTTTCCAAATATCTCTCCAAATTACTGGATCATATGCATCTTGACATCTACAAGGTCTGTTCATCGAACACATTCGTAATATTTCATAAAATGATTTACAACACCATGTACAAATATCCAACTTGATCCCATTCAGCTTAGGGATGCTTAAAGTAATTTCTACGTCATCCATATTTCGGTTATATACATTTGATCCAACAAAGGAAACCACTGCCTTAATTATATTATAGTAAAGCTTAAAATCTGTGACAAAATTAAATTTTGCATCCAGCTGTGGAAGTGCCATTAATCTACCATGCGGGTTGAATAAATCTTTAACAAAGTTAATTCCAGGCCTTATATCCTCCTTTAGGAGATCCTTTACAGAATAAAAGTTACCTCCCTTTAGGGAGCTTAGCTGGTTTACTCTGCGCACGAGCCCCATGAAGTCGTCCTCTTTTTCTACTGCAGCCTATAGGTGTGTTTTGTACACGGCCATAGAGTGACGGGAGGATGGGCTGGACAATCAAAGCAATAGCAGGTTTGATTTGATAATAAATACCAACATTGTTTATAAATGTTTCATATTTATTGCTCAAATCTACACCTGCTATTGCTATGCCATACTACCAACAGATGGAGGTAGGGACCTCGGCATTGTTGTAGTTCCTGGGTTCATGCAGAGTAACCACCGAGGTGATCGTGGATGTGGTACACTTAATTACTCTTAAGAGGATTCCCGTGTCGTCTAGAAGCTTAGAGAGCTCAGAGAGTAAACTAGTGAGACGGTAAGAAGGGTCATGTACATACCGGCTTCTGAATCCGAATACTAGAGGACCAGCTGATCATACTGTCATCGCCGTCTCACACGTCTCTCTAAAGTCCCTTCGTCTCCGACACGGATGTACGTAAATAATACTTACCGATGTGTCGGGTCTTGTTAGCTGGCTGGCTGGCTGGCTTGCTGCGGCGATCGGTGCTATCCCCCCCCCCCTTTTTTTGGAAACTAACGGACCACATGCTGGGCAGCTACCAGCGGCCCTAGTGTGGTCACTCTATCTGTTTGAACTGACATGTCTCTCAGACAGTAGTCGGTAAAAGTCGAATTGCCACTTCAAGCACAGGATTGGACAATGTCATCCATGGATAAGTTCTTCCATAATGGTCATGATGTAGCGATGGCTCGTATTTCATGGGAAGATGCTGAGGCCAGAAGTGGGGGAGCGTCGAGGGCAAGTAGATATGTTCAATTAATGATCTTCTTCAACCAAGAGGCCACTGTGTTCTTGGTGATGTCACAAGTTGCAGCAGGACGAAGAGAGAGAAACAACAGTCGACGAGACCCCCGAACTGGGTCGGTACGGGTGAGGTAGTGACGTATTGCTCGTACTGGACATAACAGGATGTCGTCATCAAGGCCACGAACGAAGTATGTTAATGCTGGGATAGAATACAGACGTTGAGCATAAGGACCTTGGCGCACAGCCTCATTTTTGGCGAGGAACTCTGGAGTGGGTCGGAAAGAGATGCGGGACCAATCTGCCGTCCAAGTCATCGACTTCCTCTCCAGGGCGTGAAGCTCGGATACTCTAGAAGCCAAGGCGAAGGCCGTCAGGAAGGCAGTCTTGTAGACAACAGCTTTTATAGAGACTGACTGTAGAGGTTCGACGGGTGGGCGAAGAAGAGGGCTAAGAACCACCCTTATATTCCTATTCGGTAGCAGTTGTCGGGTACGGCGAGACTGAACGTAGTAGGGCAGAGATGTTGTCATCCAGGCTAATGTCAATGCCCGTCGGTAGACGCAGAACCCTGGCTAAAGCTGACCGGTACCCCTCAATGGTGCTGATTTGAAATTTCCTATCTCGGTGTAGGTGAAGGAGGAAGTCCGCTACTATGGGAAGAGAGGCAGCGAGAGGCATGCCTCGGTCTCGACACCAGGAGACGAAGTATGTCCACTTAGATTGATAGAGCTGTGATGTGGAAGATCGGTTGGCTGAAACCATCGTCTCTGCAACTTCTGCTGAAAATCCTTGGTCTGTGAGTGCACCCTGGATAGTCTGCAGACTTGTAAGTTGAGCCACAGGGGGCTGTGGTGGACTATGCCGTGAGGTTGACGCAACAGGCTGGGCCAAGCTGGTAGGCGGCGTGGTGGAGCGGTGAGAAGAGGAACCAGAGCCGGAAACCACGGTCGACGAGGCCACCACGGGACGACGAGAAGGATGACGCAGTCGTGCTGAGCAATCTTTTGTAGAACTTCCTGAAGCAGGGCAATGGGAGGGTAGGCATATTCAAGGAAGTTGTCCCAGCTGATCGATAGGGCGTCGATGGCGAAGGCTCGAGGGTCCAGAATCGGGCTGATGAAGAGGGAGAGCTGTGCATTGTTCCTCGTCGCAAACAGGTCGATCAAGGGGGACTCCCAGATGCTGGTGATGCGTTGGAAGATCTCCGGGTGAAGCTGCCCGCCCAACCTGTCTCGGAAGCATCGGTGTAGAGATGGCGATCTGGAGCCGGTAATAGGAAAGGAACTCCCCTCATGACATTGTGACGGGACTGCCACCAAATCAGATGTGGATGTAGAGACGTCAACACCGGAACTTGAGGATCGAGGGATGACATCTGAAGGTATGGATGAAGATGGTACTGCAGCGGCCGAACTTGGAGACGCCCGTAGTGAGTAAAGTCCTGGGTGGATGTGAGAAGACCTAGAAGACTTTGCCAGAGATGAAGGGGCTGTGAAGGCGATGACAAGAACTTTAGTACCAACGTCTGAAGCTTGGTCCACCGGTCTTCCGGGGGTCGTACCAGTTGATGGACTGTGTCGAAGACTGCCCCAATGTATCGACGAAGTTGTGCCGGTACCAACTCTGACTTCTGAGGGTGAAGAATGAACCCGAGATGTAGAAGGATGAACAAGGTGAACTGGATCTGAGCGTTGAGGAGAGACTTGTCTGCCGCCCAAATGAGGATGTCATATATGTATACCTCGATGCGAATGCCCCGTAGATGGAGGCAAGCCATGACTGGTGAGGTGATGCGGGTGAAGAGCCATGGGGCGATGTTGACTCCGAACGGGAGGACTTGCCACTCGAATCGTCGACCGGCGATGGTAAAGCGTAGGAAACGGCGATGACGAGGATGAATGGGTATATGGAGAAAGACGTCCTGCAGATCGATGGAGGCCAGCCAATCCCTGTGATGTACACCGACCCGGATCGATGAAACCGACGTCTTCTTGAAATGAGGAGGTGGTGACAGGTGAAGTTTGTTGAGCCGTCTCAGGTCGATGATCATGCGCATTTGGTCGGAATCCTTCTTTGGAACTAGGATGATATGGCTGTAGAAACCGACGCTGTCCTCGGCCTGAGGCAGCTCTCTGACCGCACCCTTGGTGATGAGCGTGGTGACAGATGAAAGAAGCGTCTGAACGTGTCCTGAGGGAACTGGCAGCAGGTGTGATGGACGATGTCGGGAGATGAGCCTGGGCTGTGTCTGGAAGTCGAAGAGGAATCCATTTCTTAATGTCTCTAGAACCCAGGCGTCGTCTGTAATGAGCTGCCAATTCTCCCAGAAGTGCTGCAAACGGCCGCCGACGACAAGATGACTGAAAGGACGGAAGGCGGGCAGATGAAAGTCTATAACATGAGGATGGGAGATGGAATGCAGACAGTCACTTGTTGGAGGCACCTCTACCTCTAGAAGACCTCCCACGCGTGATGCGCCGGCCACGGGAACGTGAAGCCTTGTCGAAGGAACGAAAACTACCAGGGGGATCGTCCCAGCGCTGGGCACCAAATTCAAAAAGACAATCATAGTATACATAAACATAGGCTTGTTTTCTGCAAGAGAGAAGCGGTCAACAGTTTTCAATGATGCCGGCAAGACATCATGATGTTCCAAAAATATCAAATCCGTATCGCTGATCAGTATTCTTAATCCATAATATTCGTTGTAAAGTCGTAATCTAAAGAATGATGTATCTCAGTCACGCTTTGATTGTGACTGTTCATACGAGTACCATGAGGATCTTGAAGTACATGGGTTCATACGGCCCCTAGCCCCGGGTTAAGCGGAATTAGACACAAGTTACGAAAAGTAGCGCCATAGATCTTGCACGCTACGTTCGTATTTTGCTATCAGCATGCGATATGTATCGCCAAATTTGAGAAACTTTGAGTGGAGGCGCTTGGTGGAATAGCCCTGTTTTATAAGTTTCTGCAACAATGTTTTGTGACGTTGATTAAAATCATCACATTTAACACAGGATCTAGCAAATGCTACTAAGCGAGATATGCATACGCCATATGCAGGTCCCACTGGAATATTACTATCCAGAAAGGAATAGTTTACGATGTCGAAATTGTAATCATCTCTTTTGTCATAAAGTCGACGAGAGAGAATGCCCGCTTTATTTTTATAGAGATAGAGATCTAAATAAGATGTGCTTGTAGGGCTATCTGTAGTTTCCTTCAAATCCAGTGAAGGTGGATATATATCCTTCACTGCGTTATTAATATAGCGATTATCCACAGCGAGAAGATCGTCTATATAGCGTTTGGTGAATGAGAAGGAACGGGCTTTGAATGGATCGGTTTTTGAAAGATCGGTTTTTGTTCATAAGAGAACAGATGCAGGTCAGCCAACAGGGGTGCACAATTAGTACCCATTGGAATACCTATATGCTGCTGATATATTGTGTTGCCAAATTTCACATAGATAGTTTTAATGAGAAATTCAAGCAACTCTATAAACAAAGAAACATCCCATGAATTATATCTCTTGTATGTAGTCGAGCTAAAGAATGCTTTATGGCTTCCGACATTAATATATCTACGATCAGTTTTCTTGAACACAGATACTATTAATGAACTTATACGGTCAATAAGGTCCTGATGAGGGATTGTAGTATAGAGAGTCGAGAAATCCCATGTGGATACATGTCTGTACGGTATGTGACCTTTAGCATCAAGTACTTCCGTAAGACATTTTGAGTTTTTCAATATCCACATACATTCGACGCCAGAGTTCTTAGAAATAGTGGCGCAATACCTATCCCAAAATGCTTTTACCTCCTGAAGGGCCCTTGTCAATAGGGTTGAAAGAAGCTTGGTGGTGCAGCTTCTAGAACCAGCTATGAATCTAGCTTTGTATGGTGAATTAGGCATTTTGGGAGTCCAGTATATTTTTGGTATGTCGTTATGATTGGTTGGAAGACAAATACCTCTTTCCCTGAGAAACTTTTTGTGATTGTTAAATAAATCTTCCAGAGTAAATGCAGTTTGGGAGTAAGTAGACGTATTTGATGAAGATATGTCTACACTCAATTCTTTAACCAGCACCTGGTAATAGTAATATTTACATATGAATATTATATTATTCGGAGCTTTGTCTGCTGGGACTATGACGAATTTACTCTGGAGATTTGCTAGAACTTCTTGCGAATTGAGGTTTCTCAGTACTTGTTTTGCTTGGGAAAGAGTACTTCTGTCAATATGGCGGATTGTTTCAACGACCTTGCTCTTGGTGAGGTCCAGCCAATCAGCGAGTACTGTAGGTTCAACCTTCTCTCGCTTAGACCAATCAATAACGTACTGTTCTAATGCAGACAGGACTATCTTCTGGTCGGCCTTCAGATTTATTCTTCTTGGCTCTCTATATTTAGGTCCTTTCATCAGGAGTAATTTCAGATTCTTATCACTCACCACATCAAGGTCACCAGTCACAATATGTTTGCATGGTGTATAGATAAAGTTCGACAATTCACAATCACAACTATAGCCTCCTGACGTGTATAAGTTCCAGTCAAACTCCTTGACAGCATTGGAGTAATTGAATATTTTGGTGGCTATAGATTTAGTATATTTATATGAAATGCAAGGAGGTTCTGTGAACTTGAAATAGTTTGGTACAGCGTTGCATACCTCTGGATCATTCAGGATTCGAGGTAAATTAATGATGTCCAGTCCTTTATCTAAGTAGTTGAGTTTCAAGAAAAGCCGATCTTGAGATGTTTCGATTATGTTCACTGGACGATACAACCGAAAACACGCTATATCTTGACATACTTTACTGATTTTTGATGGTATTATATTTCCTGAAGACGCAGATTGCTGTATATCTCTGGCTATTTGATTTAAAGCTCTCAGAGGTAACGCATACAGAACTGTACGTAAGCTATGTATACTATTGGGTGCGTTAGTTAAACCCACTAAGTAATTTAAAGTGATATGATCGTGAATCATCGAACTATTAAACTTTCGCCAACCATGGCTGCGTTGTCTCCGTTGATGGGGTTTAAATAGTTGGGTAATGTTGGATATATTTGAACGGCGGTTTGTAGCATTGCCGAACCCACTGACATTATCATTTAAACCAAACGGAAACACTGACCCAAGTTCTAGCATCCAGAATAATTCCCGCTCTCGGATTTTTCTCTCAAATCCAAAGGGGGAATCCTTAGTAGATGGATAGACGACGTCTATGATCTGAATACTAAATGCTTGATTCACATGGCTTATCACCAGAACTAGCATAGTTATCCCAGTGGCTGGTGATGGCACAGAGCACAGGAAGTTAGAGCTGACGTCGACGAAGGTCCGGACGAAACGACAAAAGAAGCCGCTGTCACACGCTTGCGTCTAGAACGAGTAGAAGTAGAGACAGCACTTGGGCATCTCAGGAACGAGAGCAATCAGTGCCGCCATCTTATCCGCAAACGTTAACGCACCCGTGTCTACAGAGTTGACGTCCGGTGTAGGCGATGACTTCTGAACAGAGGCAGATGATGCAGAAGACGAGCGACGATCAGGTGAAACATCGTCGAGGCCCCGATGAGAAGACGTAGATGCAATAGGAGAAGACTGGTCCGCAACCAGCGGCATGGCAGGAATGGGACGCGAAGAGTTGACAGACAACAGACGATCAAGTGGATGACATGGTTGTGATACATTGATCGAAGGTAAAGTTCCGCAAACAGAAACCCGCTGGCGAGGTGGTGACCGAGAACGGCGTCGTGAAGATCTGGAATGACGACGAGGTGATCGGGAACGGCGTCGCGGCGTTCGAGAGCGGCGTAATGGCGTCCGGGAACGGCGACGAGGCGTACGGGAACGGCGTAGAAGTGTTGGGGAACGACGTAATGGCGTCCGAGAACGGCGTTGCGGCGTACGGGAAGAACGTTGTGGCGTACAGGAACGGCGTTGTGGTGTACGGGAACGGCGTTGTGGTGTACGGGAACGGCGTTGTGGCGTACGGGAACGGCGTTGTGGTGTACGGGAACGGCGTTGAGGTAGAATCTTATTCTTACTAACGTCAAGATGCAAGAAATCGACAGAAAGCGTGGGTTGATGTAAAGCCGGAGCCCAAAGTGTCGCTGCGGGATCTGAACGAGCGACGATCGGTAACGGACGGGTGAACGGAGAAGTCCTGGTCTTGGAAGGCAGTCGCGCAGCCGTAGCCCGAGAAACTGTTTTAGACAAAGCAGTCGTAGAAGCAGGACGTGGCTTAGATCGTTGGGGTGAAGTCGAAGCCCATTGTAGCAGAGTACTAGGCTGTGGATGAACATCAGCAGTAGTCGATTGATTGGATGAAGCCGGAGCCCGTAGTGTCGATGTACTGGGCTGTGGATGGACATCAACTGAGGTTGACCGATGAGGCGAAACCGAAGCCCGTTTTGCTGATCTGAAATAAGAAACTAACGGCCAAGGATGAGTACTCGATGCAGAAGAAAAGGCCTTTTGTCCGGTCCCGGTAATAAAAGGTCGATCTCCGATGGTAGCTCTCGATGTTGAAGCAGACCGCCACTTGGAGACTGTCTTTTGTTGTTCCAGAAGCAGTGGCGGATGATTGCGTAACTCCAGACTTGATCTTTGTCACAGAGCCGTCAGACGAGTCGCTCATGTCGTGATGACCTCGAATAGACCTGTCTTGGTATGCCAGGGGTAGAGTCGAGTTGTCGATTTCCACCTGCTTGACTGTGCCACTTGGGGGAATTCTAGAAGACGATGGAGTCGACATGCTAGAACTGAAAAGATGGGACACTTCCAAGTGCGACCCAGGTAGATCTTCGTTGAATTTCATGTCGCCGACGAGAACCATTTCTGAATGTCGTCTCTTGCCAACAGAGAGGTTGGAATCCGCCGATGACCGTAGAAGGAACGCACGACTCGCCTGGGCGTAATTTCGCCAGGTAGTATCGTCCCAGTCCAAACATTTCAAACAGATGACCTGCCGATAGCATAAATGTCCTTTGCACGAAAAGCAGGTCGAATGGGAATCCAAAATAGACCAAGAATGCCGACAGGAACGGCAACGTTTGGAATTTTCAGGGAATGCTTGATCAGACATTGTCCAATATAAATCTGCTAGTAGTTAGCTTCAGAAAATAACCCTAGGTTACGTCTAAATCTAGAACCTAACAGGAACTCCTTTCAAACACGTCTACACGCGGCAGATGCAGGATAAAAAGAGGACGACTTCATGGGGCGCATGCGCAGAGTAAACCAGCTGAGCTCCCTAAAGGGCGGTAACTTTTATTCTGCAAAGGATCTCCTAAAGGAGGGTATAAGGCATAGCAATAGCAGGTGTAGATCTGAGCAATAAATTGTATAATTACTTGTTTTTAATCATCCACTCTGCGTTACTGTATTTGTGTTCTTAAATGCATTTTTATTATCTACCGGTACTGATCCTTCAATTTGCTTTTAATGTACCGTACTGGCTTGCCTTGTATGGCAAATAAATATGTATGATACCCAATGTTATGTCAATCCAATAGCTTTTGACCTAATTTTTATTTTAACATATCGAAAATAAAGGAATGTTCTATTGTATGATATTCATTTTGAATCAAAATTTGACACATATTACGAGCATTATCAGTGTAAGAAAATCTTTCCACTTTCCAAGTTTTCAAATATTTGCTACATTCTTGGCTTGTCGCAGATTTCTTGTCTTTCCCGTCCCGATCAGTTAATCCTCTAATGCAAACTAGAGCAGCAAAAATTGTTGTAGCTCGGATAAACAGAAAGTAACCAACAGCTGGTACAGTTGACATGTGTTGAAACTTTGATCACGTGAACAACATTTTCTATAAATGCTTGAGATTAAAAGATTAAGAACGCGTGCCTGTGTACACTTTCATTTGTCTTGCCGTCACGGTTGTTTTAGTGTCTTCCAGTCCCCACTGACCATGGTCATATGCTATTGTGAAAACTAACCTGATAAATTCTGTGAACCCGATCACGTAAATCATATCTTCATACCCGGTACTTCACTAAATATTTTTACCCCACAGTAGACGAAAATGACGATAGGCCTAAAGACGGTAAAGGCGGTAGTTAAACCAAATTAACTACAGATATTATGCGTTGGATTTATTTAAACCTATCATTGCTGGAAAATTACCGATGGACGGTTAGTGTGTGACAGATCCGTACCTTTATTTTCCCTTCAAAGAAAACTTGAAAATATCTTTCACAAAATGTCCGACCCGTAAAAGAAGTGCCAGCAGCAGTAAAAGCGCAGAATGATGCATATTGACCTTTGACCTTTGTTACGTGACCGGAAGTGACCATTGACCCCTGCGCACCATTTTTACTCGGTATTGTGCTCATGCGCTGGTGACAAAGGTCACTTCCGGCCACGTGACCGGAGCCGAAAGTGACGTCAGAACGGTCAAAGGATGCTGTCTACACTTAATTGCTGTGCGGCCGAAGGCAGGCATGGGTTCTGGTCTTCGGCCATAAATAGATGTAAAATCTCCAACAAAAACCCTGAACAAATACATAGTTTCTGAATGACCACACTCGTGCCATTATTTCAGGTGAGCTATTGAAATTGAAAAGGAAAGACGTACAATCCTCTTTACCTCCTTCAGCTTTTCTGAAAAACTCCATTAAATGTATGAAAATATGTCCAATTCGACCCGCCACCCAGAGAAAACGTACAAAATGATTTTCATGCATGTGGAAGTGTTTCCCGGGCATTTTATAATGGTGAAAAACGGGGTCGACCTAGTCGTTTTTTGTAAAGTTTTCGCGCCATAAAGGAATCGTCATTTTCGCGCCTGAAAAAGTGCGGATTTTGGCCTGCCAAATATTCACTTCTGGGCACGATTGACTCTGTAGTGGAACGTAGACGCGATCAACAAGCAATTGTTATATGCTCGTTTGGAGAAATGGCTACATCCAAGAGGATGGTACTATACACTTTACGGAGGGCTTGGAGACATGGGATTTCACCGTTTGAGTCGCCGATACCTGGGTTCCGCCCTACAGGAGTGTGGCGTAAGGAATAGGGCTGCGCATGCACAATCGGAAGTAAGCCACTATAACGAGAACCAGATGCCTAGAGACATGGAGATTTCGCTACTTGAGTCGCCTGGACTCGGGATTCCACCCTAGATCAGTTTGGGGCGAGGAATAGGGTTGCACATGCGGAGCCGGAACACTGTACAGAGAATCAAAGGGCCTAGATACTTGGGGATTTCAACGTTTGAGTCGTCTGGACCCGGGCTTCTGCCCTAGGGTAGTGTGAGGCGAGGAATGGAGCTGCGCATGCGCAATCGGAAGAACTAATGCCCTATAAATACGAGGATCAGTGACAGTGTGCGTGATTCAGCGCACGTCATTTAATCCACCATGTCGCTAGTCCTACGAGCCGCCCTTCGCCTTACACCCGAATGGGGTTACACGTTCATGAGGATAAAGTCACCATCGTGAAAGATCGGGATGTCTGGTGGTCGGGACCTGATTTCACATCGAGTACGGAAACCCTACGCCGTGAAAGCTGGACTAAATTTAAACGGGTGTTGAGCGGTGATGTCCATGCGAAACTCGACACCCGTATTTCCACCGTCGGAGTACGACGACGTCATAGACTATACGGATATGCTCAGTCAACCCAATGGCAATTGCATACATACAACGGAGGCCGATACGATGTCAGAATCCAATGAAAGCACCCAGAAAGGAACTTCGACCCTGGCGCCAGATATTAACGTATAATGTGGGGTGTATTTTCATGTTACTATCCCATGATCTACCATACTGAGAGCTAATAAGTAGAACTGATCCCGATCACCGCTCCCCAGGAATCCAGCACCGACCGAGGAGGAGGAGAGAAACTTTACCACAGATGCTGACGAACTGCCCACGTAGGTGTTCCCGATACAGGAAGATGTGAGTGCGATGTACCAATGCCCTTGAACTACCACCCGGCACTGTTTTCACCGCCATCGTCATGGGTTGGACCTGTACAATTTCCGGTTAGTTGATAACACCAGACTGGACCATACGCCCATATCATTATTAAGGTCCAAGCCATGACCTATGACGGACTTTTCCTCCCTTTAAATACGAAGGAGAGTCACGTCGTGTGTGATCCACGTACTGACCATGACGGAGCATATAATGCGTGCGTTTCTCATCATGGATGAGAGAAACATCTGTGATGCCCACCCTACACAACCGCGACCGGCTCATATTCGTTGTTGAGATGGTTGGACCAAATTCAAACAGGTTTTGTCTGGTGAACTGGACGGTCACATCATCCACTTGTGTCATGATGTGTACGTCCGACGCGGCCCCTTCTTTGCTCAATTGGCTCGGCTAGATGGGGTTACCGTGCATTTTACCCTTCATCCTGTATGGTACGCGTTAGAAGATGCCGAGGCAGAGGTGGATCAGGTGCTTACAGACGGCGAGCGGTCATCAGACGAGTTGGGCTGGCCACGTGCCTGGACGGTGTTCTGCGAGAACCCAATGTAAGAAACCAGAAACTCCGAACCCATCCCAAGATATACCCGTTATAAATAAACGATAGAGCCCCGAGCCTTCATCATTCATCGCCACGAAGAGCTGGGAGAAGGTGTTGGAAACGTATTATAGTCCCGACAGTCCAGCTGCCTATAGCGCATTGTCAGCCCTTCATCGAGCCGCTAAGCCCCAGGGGATACAACGAGCCCAAGTCCGAGATTGGTTAAAAAACAAGACACCTATACCTTATATCGAGTTGCCCGCCGCCATTCCACGAAACCGGGTCATCGTTGGGGATATAGATGCTCAATGGCAATCGGATTCGTTCGATATGAGCGCCTTCGCCAAACACAACGTTGGGAATAGGTGTATCTTGACGTGTATCGATATCTTGTCGAAGTATGCGTGGGTCGCACCCATCCAGGCGAAAACGAAGGAAAATCGCGTGGCTGCGTTCAAGGGCATCTTCCAAACGAATGGCAAACCCTTGTATTTGCAAACCGACGAAGTTATGAAATTTCTAGGCAGACCGTTCCAACAGTTTCTGAAAGCCCAGAAGGTGTTCTTCTTTGAAACATACAACGGGACCAATGCTTCCGTTGTGGAAAGATTCATTCGGACGTTCAAAGGCCGTATGTACAAATATTTCACCTACAAGAATGCAAGGCGGTACATTGACGTCCTATCACCGAAGTATTCAGGGAGCACCCATTGACATCATCAAACGCAACAAAGCCTAATTAAACGCAACATTAAAAGGGCGATGGAAAACGATGTCGTCATACTGACAAAAAGTCATATGACTCCGCAGGCTGCATATTTCTAAATACATCACAAGAACCAGACGTGATTCCTGTAATGATTTGTATCCCATCCACGTTTTCATTGTAGCTATTCATGTGGACAACTTTAATGATACTACCACACGGCCCCTTGTACCGGATTGAGCAGTATTAGATACAAATAGCGATGATATCATCATAGGACATCTGTTGGAAAATGATGAACTGTGTGACCAGCAGATAGTACCTCATGCAACAACAACCACGACCGAAAGAGTTGTTCAAGATCGGGGACCCTGTACAGATCAGTAAAATCTGAGCATTTTGTGAGTAAACGCCGCACACCCTGACAACCGCGGCTGTATGACCTGGAAGACCTGAAAGCGGAGTCTTGCAAGGTACGTTTTACGGAAAGGAATTACAAGCCATACTGAAAACAGCGCAAGACCACTACACTGTGGAACGCATTCTGAAAACCGAGCGATGCCGAGGCAAGACGGTACAGCTCGTGAAATGGCAAGGCTGGCTGAGTTCGTTCAATGCCTGGGTCCCGACCAACCAGGTGAAACGGTTATAAAGTCAGGAACCACAGCCATCAACGTTCATTCTACACTCGAACATGAACACAGTGCTATGGACAAAGTGCAGCCGCCCCTGAACACAGCGTATTAAAAAAAACGCGCAAACCACAACTGAGCTATGTGGTGGCATTGCCAACCCTGCTGGATATCTTGCATGGTTATGTGCTTTACGACATGGCGTACATCAGCTCTCTATTCATACTACCTAGGACACAGCCGCCAGCCGTGAGTGCAAGTCAGGTGAATCTACAGACCCTCTCCAGGCTAGCGTCGATCAAACGTCACCCGGCCTCAGCAACTACCACACCAGTGTTCCACCGACACCGGTTCACTCGTGCCGAATTTACGAGAGCGAATTACCACGTCCGCGTATACACCTCCAACCGTGGACCCCTGACGGCAGCACCCTTTCACCGCCCTCATTGCTGGACCGACGGGCTCAGGCAAGACAACTCCTTCAATACGCCGACAGTATGATTACGCCACACATCGACTAGAGTCTTGTAGTATTACGGAGAATGGCAGGCGGCGTACGAGACGATGCTTAACATCACATTTGTGGAACGTCTACCCAACCTGACCGACTTCAAACCGGTGATCATGGATGATCTCATGGTACGACGCTCGGGTAACCCAGCTCTTCACCAAAGGCAGTCATAATCGGCGGCTCAGCATCATCTACACTGTGCAGAATCTCGGAAGAGCATCGGAACTTCAGTTTGAGTGTCCACTAATTGGTGGTGTTTAAAAACCCGAGAGATACCACTCATCTGCTTAATCTGGCGAGACAAACGCACCCAGTTTCCGTCGGAAACCTTTCAAGATGCGAGAAATCCTCATCACGGGTATATGCTATTTGACCTGAAGCAAGCCACCCCCGGCCACGTTCGTCTACGGACCGGTATTTTTCTGGGGAGACTCGCAGCGTGTATGTGCAAAAAGGTTTAAAATATTATGTAAACACACCCACAGTTGCTCCCACAGCTGGAGTGTGTGTGTTTGATGGTGCGCATAATAAAAATATATAGAACACACCATCATGCTTAACTTTGTCTCTGAAGTGAAGGGATGTTCAGAAAGTAGCCCGCGAGGGATGAAAAGGGCAGGGTTTTACACTTCAGCGTTAGTTGTGCATGAGCACGGACTCACGCCCCGACGCTCCGTGAATTGAAAACTGTCCCACTCGAGTTAGTCTGAACATGTACATTGTACACTGGCGGGTGGTTTTTGAGTGTCCGGTGGGCACGGGTTCCTATTGCTTCAATGCATTTTGCTGAGAAAGAATAGGAACCTGATAACGTGATGTCTAGCACTGTAATATCACTTGTCTTTATTGCACCATGTAAGCCTCCTGTCTCTGTCTTGTGTTTTCTCCTCAGTGTTTTATAGGGAAGATGTAGGATGGGAGCGTGGCCTGATGGATATGCAGTAGACTTACATTAGGTACAACGTGCAACATTACACGGTGTGGTGCGAAGTCGTGTACGAAGGCAACACCTACAACCTCACTCACTCTACAGACCAATATCATACAGCCAAAATATCTATACAGGCGTTGCGTAACCTCACCAGGTGCGGAAAACCGGGGTTAATAAATATCATTTGCGAATCTCATCCACATGGAGTACGACGACTGGAATCACAAGTTCTGGATCGTCCTCAACATCAATGTTACCGAACGCTTTAGCAAGACGTTGGAGGAGCTGTGTGCACTGGACACAGATAGCTATGTCGGGCCCGTTCGGCTCCAGGGAAAGATCATGCTGGATCGTAAGGCTGGCTTCTATGGGCTTTATGTCTATTCGGAGGTGTGTGGTCACATTGTCGGCGATATCGAGGCCCCGCTGCTACGCGTCTGCCCAGTGCAAGAGGATTACGGAGATCAGGTCACAGAGAGCATTATCCACGTGCCCTATCTACCGGTCCGACAGCCTGACATGATTACCATCAACATCGATATAAGGGATGACACCGGACAACCTCTGGCATTCGAAATTGAAAAAGTGGTGATCAGCCTTCATCTTTGACACACAGGCTCTCCCAGCTTTGTGTAATGAAGTTGCCTTACGAGTGCGATGCACACAGCTATATGCCTTATTACACCCAACAATCCGTGAGTGATCTACCCGTCTTTGCGGCTACACGCATTCAGCGAGGTCATGAGCTCAAAACTTTTCTCCCACTGTTGACGCGCGGGGTGAAAGCGGTCGGAAAACAAGCTGACCGAAGTTGTGTGCAAGCCCTGGGAGATGCGTTCAGCGGTGTTCCCATCCGAGAAGCACTGAAACGCCGAGCTAAAGAAGCCGGAGGCGTCTTGGTCGCCAAAGAACAACGAGTCATAGGCAATAACAGAGCTGCACGACCGAGACCGCCCACCAGTCCACGACCGACCCAACGAGGGCGCACATCGAAGACCCGGAATATCTTTGCGTGAACATGTCCTTAATCCACGCAGATTCGTGCTCCTCCACCAATAGTGAATTTGATTTGTGGACCCTCCCGTCGACGCCGACCATTGCCGAACAGGAACTGTGGGTGGAGCATCTCCCACTCTCCGGCATCAATGAATCAAGCCCCATCGAGTTCACCATCAGCAATGCGGACACGACCTATATTTATTTAGCCCATACGTACTTGTATGTGAAAGCCATGATCGTCAATCGGGAAGGCTCCAGAATCGTCGACGCTGCAGCGGTGGACCCGATTGCAATCTATGTTTCAGCGGATTGACATTTCGTTCAACGACAACTCATCAGTGATTCGACCAACACGTACCCCTATCGGGCCTACATCGAAATGCTGTTGTCGTACGGCCGAGAGGCTAATCTCAGTTGACACCCCCTTATTCTACCGGGACACGGCCGAGTACATGGGCGCGGAGAATGCCAATACCGGATGGAACAAACGGCGGGGTATCACAGCGAACGGCAGCTCGGTCGATCTCATCGGTCGTCTACTCGCAGACCTCTTCATGCATGCGTTACCTCTTGAACAAATTCCCCGCCAAAATCTAAATGATACGGGCGCCCCCGACCTTCGCCTTGATGGTTACCGACGTAGATTGGAGCGATATGCAAGATGTGGGGAAAATTGACGTCTGGTGACTGAAAAGCAACCGTATGACTCTACAGGAAAGAATTCAGACCTGAGAATACGTAGCCTTAGTATCTCAGCCGCGCTTTTATTGCAGCTGTTCATGTGGAGACAATATCACCATTCAAGATACAGTCCTGTATGTTCGAAAAGTGAAACCGAATCCAGCCGTCCAATTAGGGCACCTCAAAGCCTTAGAAACAAAACCAGCCCAGTGCCCTATCAGACGTGTGCAAACTAAAGTGCTCTCCCTGCCTGCTGGGAATACAAGCGCCAACACAGAAAACTTGTTCTTGGTGGAACTGCCCCAAGCGACTGATCATGACCTGTGTGGAGAATTACAACGCATATAAGGGAAGTGGGAAGAAGTGCCGACATACTGACAGAGCCACAGACGCCACAGTATAGTCCTCTGGTTAACCTATTCTATAGCACATACCAAGAATCTAACGATTCGTGATATGTGTTGTATCTCAGGTACGCTTTTATTGTACCTGTTCATGTGGCAACTTGGATGACATGACCACACGGCCCCTAGCACCGGCATAAGCAGTATTAGATACAAATCTAGAGAGCTATGATGGAAATGCTCTGACAACTCGTATATTGGTAATTGGTGAGCTGTTTCGCTGTGACAACTCGTACACTGGGGATTGGTGAGCTGTATCGTCGTCAGATGAAAATGATGGCATTTAACACAAAAGACTAGTCTGTAAGGCCCGATGTCGACCCAGCATCAACTTCCCACAAGTGCCAACATATATCAAAGACCAAAAGGTCTGTACAGGGGGCGGGCCACGGGGACGAAACGTCCACCAGCAGAATCTCGCCATATACAGGAAAAAATTACAACACATATAAGGGAAGTGGGAAGAGGTGCCGGCATACTGACTGCGTCACATGACTTCACAGAATAGTCTTCTGGTTAACCTATTCTAAAGCACATACCAAGAATCTAACGATTCGTGATATGTGTTGTATCTCAGGTACGCTTTTATTGTACCTGTTCATGTGGCAACTTGGATGACATGACCACACGGCCCCTAGCACCGGCATAAGAGGTATTAGATACAAATCTAGAGAGCTATGATACCAGTTACAACGGTGCTTACCCGGGAACCCGTTTGACTTTAATCATTTCAACATCAACTTTGTAGCCCTACATGCGGACGGTCAGAACTGCCTTAACACCGAATTTTGAAAGCGATAATTTCAATCTGGCCTATCAGATCCTGTTTACAGCGACAGATCACATCAACCAGGATGAAGAGAATATGATCCGTCTGGAGGACAACGCTAACGGATACACGTTCGGTTTCGATCTGACCCCTATCTTGGAGGATGGCCATCAGCTGAACCTCGCTAAGGCAATTTACGTTTAGAATCCACTTTGCACGAGCCCTCCGGAGCACCATCAATGTAATTTGCTACGTCGAGTTGGGCAACATCATTCAAGTGGGCAACGTCATGTTTGACTTTAACACCTAACATAGATATAGACCAGAATACCACCGTGCTGGAGAATGACCCATGGGCTATCTTTAAAGGGGTGTTCGCCAGGGACGTGTTCCTGCTAGATCGGATGTACCAGCGTACGTTCTCAACACATCCGTTCCGATCTTCCGACATACGTTCTCAACACATCCGGCGACTTTCATGGACGAAGGCACAGAGACGTGGTGTTGGAACAGTCAAGCTTCGCAAGGCTTGAGCAGTAGCGTGTGCGGACAGTACTGCCTGTTTCATCTCTACCATCGTTGCCGTGGACCAAAACCCTGTCTCGTGTGTTTTCTGTACAATATGTTCCGAGGATAAACAATGGGCTGCCCTGAGCTTGAACAGAAATATAGGATTCGAATTTTAACCAAGCCGGAATAGGCCAGCCAGTCAACCGCCTGGGCAATTAGCCAACCTGTGGCCTAGGATGTGGTCAAAATGCAGCCAACCAATTCTCCAGAAAATGAGCCAATGCAAGAGCTCTGCAGTGAAATACAGACCTAATTAAATAATCCCACAGACCAAGTACATGCTTTAATCTAGGTTTTCCAGCACAAACTTTTGACGAGGAAGGATAATTACAAGCGTCTAGTCCGTCATTCATAATCCAGCCGTCGTCCATTAGAGAATATCCGCGTCCATAATCCAAAGACCTATTCCATATTCCATATAATTATAGCTGCAAGAGCGGAAGGTGGAATGAAAATAACATAAAGATCGAGGTGGCAGTAAAGACCAGGAAGGCGACGAAGGTGTCCGACCACCGATGCAATCCCCCGAGGTGATGCTGATAGAGAGCCGAAGTGGGGCAAAACGGGTGATAGGCGTGTATAACCCCGAAAGAATGAGGACCGTCTACCTGAACTGCGGGGGAGAGACCAGCAAACCACCACCCACCTGAGTACCGGTACTACTCGACATCAATCAGCAGATCGTCAGCCCATGAATGCAATGGATTCTCCCTACAAACATCGATAAAATATTATAGTCTCATTCAAACCCCCTTTTCATGGCCAACCATTCTTTGCGAAAGATAACATGTCATTAAGCACAAATTTCTCTTCAAAAACACAATGACACTATTATACACGACACAATGGGCCCCAATATGGCCCACCTAGACCCCAAAACGCCCACCTCAAATGGATTTTTTCGACTGCGCATGTGTATATTAACGACACTTCCAATAAGAACGTCCACAGTCGGACCCTACGAGAGTTTCAATATGACACCCGAAACAGCTCATGTGGACCACCGATGCCTCACTGAGACCCCAAAAGGCCTGTTTAAATTAATTTTCGATAATTCCCGGTAATGCTTTAGTTCACGGAAATGTCCAGATATCGTCTTGTTGTCTCTCAAATTGATGTTTTGGTGTAATGAAAATGATCATTACACCTATACTCCCTGCGTACGGGTACTTGTTTAAGGTAGCGGGAGACCTAGCCAGAGGTGATCCAGCTTTAAAATACTGATTTTTCGTTTTTTAAATATTATTCAACTATAGATTTCACTTTATCATTTAGAGAAAACGCGAACTTGGAGAAATTATTTATTTCTGGTGAAAATGAGTGTTTAAAGTTGGCCAGTTATGAAATCTGCAGGTAGTACTCAATGAAACAGAGAATTAACACCTATCCGCGATCGCCCCAGCAGGTGTCTGAACAATGTATATTGTAGGCAGTCCTTGATCGGTGGTTAATTGCCTCTAATCCCGATCTTCCCACAAACAAATTAACAGGTTACACAGTACCCGCTATGTCATTTCCTGTACTTATTGTACTGTTATAATTTGTTTTGCTAATTTATCAAATTACATGACATATGTTGAACTACCGGTACCTTTTTTCATAGAATCACAAGTGATCTGATTACTGAAAAGGCAATACAGTTGGTGGCCAATATCATATACCAAAATGTTCCCCAAACCTTGCTGAATGTGAATATGACACCTCTTTGAGCAAACAATGTAAATTGGAGAATATAATTACAAAAACGATGGTTCTTGGGACTGCCAGCAGAAGTACATAAATATTAAACACACAATATTGAAAAGCAGTTAAGAAAATTCTGTATTGTATGACATCAAAGACTATGTTAGATATGAAAATTGATTTGGGAAGTATTTTTAAATATTTTTTTTTACTTCTTCAGTAATTGTCTTAGTCTAGAAATTTTGTGTACCCGACATGTGAATCAAATCACAGATATGTTCTTTTAGAAACAGGCACAATCACAACAGGCTGTGAATGAATGGACCACAATCACGCTACAGGTCACTGTGGTGTGGGTTGGCTGTTTGAAAACGAATTACTTGATGATCCCATGCGCCGCCTAGTGGCAGTTAGAAGAAATGCGCGCCACAACAGGGTGAGTTTTTTGTTTTTTACTAGTGCTGTAATTTAATTGTTTCATATATCATTTGATTTATGCTTTGCTGTAAAAGTTTTTTTTTTTTGCATCGTCTACTTTTCGAATCAGAAGTACATTTTCACATTCTCATTTGAATTGTTTGGATTTGTTTTGCAGATACAGTACACCTTGTACATCAGGTTATAGTTCGTCCAGATTTCAACGTTATTGCTTTTTCTTGCTGGACCCAAAAGCAAGTTACAAGTGGTTCCCCGGATATCACGCCAGCTACCCTGTCTGTAAATATAGTTTGACAAAATACTCGTTTTAGGCCAAACCACTGAGTTTGGACCACATAATTCGTTTTCGAACTGGTCCGGAACTCAAGTTTGCCATATTCAATATATTGTTGTAATTGTTGTAATTGAATCTTGAACGTCGCTCGCTTGGGCCCAAGCGAGCGACGTTCAAGATTGAACTATATATTGTTGTTGATCCGGAAATTCCTCCTTTCATCTGTGAGGATCACCCTCCCTCTCTGTGAGTTAAAGCAGCTACATCTAATAATGTCAGGTATTGACAGTTCATATAATTTATATACAGTGTATAATACACTGACTCGTCACTGACTATCTGACTAATCCCTACTCCGTTACTATGTATGTACAATCTGGATCCAGCACGAGGCGATGTAACAGCTCTGTACCTTTCAGAATGTTAAAGATGTAATCAGCCTTGAATGTTTATGATACTCGGTGAGAGTGACATATGTTATAGCGGGTACAGAAAGAAGTATATTCGTCCTTATCAAGCTCAGCTTGTGTCTAGCAGCTGCGTTCATGAGAAAACGGGAGATAATGCTCATCAAAATTAAAAGGCATGGTTTGCCATTTATTTTTTCGATGGCCACAGCGAAGCACACTGTGTGGCTTGGTTGTCAACAATACAACGTCACAATTGAAAGTGGACTTCATCACTGCATGTTTGACGACGTCATAATGTGGAGTTTTGAATGACCTACGTCATTGTCATTCCTGGTTGTACAAGCTATGGCAAGCCTGAAGTTTGTCGAAGCGGAGGGAATTTCCAAATTTCTTTGACTGCATGGTACTCTTGCTTTTACTCTGTATATTGACATCGCTACATCTTATCGGATATGAAAACTATGATGCCTTAGCAAGATTGGATTCTGAAACCAGCGCAGTTGAGCTTTGGAAACTTTCTACACCTTTGAGGCTGATTACATCATCTTTAATTGTCCAGCACGATTTGTGTCAGTCACTGGGTTAGACGACCCATAGAATAACCCAAGTGGGATGATAGCGAACCAAGTGAGTTGTTCAAATAAAAATACTTCACTATGAAAATGGTATAAATTACAGGCATGGGTAATGCAATGGAATATATGAAAGATTAGAACAGATATATGTTTATTTACTAACACTGATTGATTGTAGATGTGCTTGGGAATTACAGATAATTTAATTATCAAATAGCCCAGGTGGTATATAGGTGAATAGCTCACTTGGGCTATTGTATCCCATTTGGGCTATTGTATCCCACTTGGGCTATTGTATCCCATTTGGGCTATATTACAGAATGAGAGAGAGAGGTTCACCACAAATAGTTATATGTGTAATAATGATAGGGCGATAGGCTCAAATGTGCTAATATAGTCTGTAAATATCATCAAAATGTCAAAATCATCTAAATGGTCAAATTTCAAAATTGACATCTACAAATACCTTTTTGAAGATAAATGAGGCCTTTTTATAATATTTAGTTAGCAGTTTCCAGCAAAAAAATATATTGGCCATATATAGAAGGACATTTGGGTAATACAAAAAGATCCAGAGAAAATAAAACGTTCTTCTGCATTGAATAGTTCAAATATACCTTCTAGGTGGGTAACATGAAGATCCTATATTTATTATGTACAGGGGATTTCATAATAGTTTACCATTTATTGCTGATGTGATGTTTACAAACATGCCATGCTGCTCTGGCAAATGTGAAGTGTGAACAGTTTTGTTCTCTGAAGTTGCAAACTTGCCAGTTAATTTCAACTGTCATGCTGATCTCTGATTGGGTGATGGGTTTTCAAACAGTCACTCAAACAATGAGAATCATAGAAACACACCAAATGAAATAAACATATCACTAGAAGTTGGCAACTTCAGATAGGAGGGGCAAAGTTACATGTGATGTTTTGATTTAGTCTAGGCATGTATTTATCACTGACAGATATATTGGTAAACTATTACAAAATGTTCTGTAAGAGGTTATTCAAAGATTTAAATTTCTAAAATTGAAAGCTGGTGCACAAAACGTGGACGAAGTTGACAAAAAATTCAAAATTAGTTTTTATCAATTCAGTTCAATTTTTCATTCAATTCAATTCTTTTTATTGCTCGATTTTTTATAAAAATGTATAAATTTTTTATTTTTAATATATTGTTAAAAAGCAACCATGTATACAATGTATATGTACCACCACAAGCATGACAAGACAATAGAAAGTACACACAAGTTTCAGATCGCTATTGTCATGATTGTGAGTAAGTTGAGAGATATTGCAGTTTTTTTCAAAACCAACCTATTTTTTACATGTGACCCACAACGGCTTGGCACACAATTGAAAATTCAACAGAAGTTTTGAGCAAGGGGTATTCTTGTTGGGTTAGAGTCATTTTCTGCATTGGAAATTTCCCACACTTTGTCCTTTAATTTATGAACATTTTTCTCACCATATAATTTTAACTGAAGGAAATAAATGTAAAATGATCCTGGATTTGTTCCTGCCATAACTATGTTTGCCAATGTAGTGTTTTGTTGAAAGTTTTTTCGTCATTTGAAGTAACATTGACAATTACGAGGACATTACAGTTGATTTTGGATTTTATACTGGCAGATAAGATGAATTTGTAGTCAAATAATTTGAAGAGAGCAATACCACTTCCTTTGAAATGTGCTACACATCATGTACACGTGTGGTGTAGTATGAATGGTTCAACCTTTAATTTTGAAATCTGAATGTTGTTGTTTTTTTTTGTTTTTTTTTCATACAGTCAGACCAGCAACATGCAGATAGATGTTCATGAGATAGATTAACAGCATTTCTACCTCAAGATGTGACCATATAGTTTTACAAACATGTAGGATCTGTCTATCACAAGATCATGATCAAGAGATCTCCAAGATGGAGACCAATGGCAAAACTGTTGACATCACTTCACTGCAAGAGAGAGTCAACTTCCTCACCAAAGAACTTGAAACTACACAGTCACAGCTAAGCGTGGCCTTGAAGCGAGTTGAGAAAGCAGAACGACAGCATGAGAGTACGTTGAGGTACAACGATGATCTGCGTAAACAAGTGGACAGTTTGAGCAGAAAACTCCAGGAACATAAGAACGCTGCACAAAATAAAGAACACAAGTCTACACAAATTGTGGATGGGGATTTCCGAACCATTACCGGACCTTCCATTACCAGTACTGAGTTTCCTCAGCCAGTGACCAACCAGTCAGGTATATATTTATATATATTTATTTATTCTCCCAGACAACTCCGCTAAATGAGAGCGGAGAACAATAGATCAGCTGATCCATCAACTGCCAACAACCTGTGCAACTGAGATAAATATTCAATGCTACAAAATGGTGTGGCATCCTTTTTTATACGCCCGCTAAAAGGCGGACGTATTATGTGATGGCGGTTTCCGTCCGTCTGTCCGGTTCTCGTGTCCGGTCTATATCTGGGACAGTTTCCTATTTACAGTTCCAATTTTTGGTGAGTGGATACCCTATGGGGAGACGATGTGTCGCGTACCAAAATGAAGGTCGAGGTCAGAGGTCAAAGGTCACTGGCCTAAAAAACAGGAAATCACTGAAGTGTTCGTGTCCGTTCTGTATCTGTGAACGTTTTCTATCTACAGTTGCAATTTTTTGCGAGTGGATATGCTAGGTGGAGACGATGTGTCGCGTATCAAAATTGAGGTCGAGGTCAGAGGTCAAAGGTCAGTGTGACTGAAAAATCAGGAAATCATTGAAAATTTCAAATTTTTTGTGAGTGGATTCAATAGGGGGAAATGAAGTGTCACATACAAAAATATAGGTCAAGGTGAAAGGTCACTGTGTCCCCAAAATTAGGAAATTATTAAAAATAACATTTCTTTGTGTCAGTAGATACATCAGGGGGACACAATGTGCACATCAAAGGTCAAAGGTCAAGGTCACTGTGACCCCAAAATCGTGAAATGGTTAAAAATCATGATTTTTTTAGTCCATTGAGAAATTACAGGTAGCCGTTTTGTCATGTACCAAAATTTAGATCCAGGTCAATAGTCAAGATCACTGTGACCCCAGAATCAAGGTCAAAGGTCAGTGTGACCTAAAAATCAGGAAATCATTAAAAAATACAAATTTTTTGTGAGTGGATCGAATAGGGGGAAATGAAGTGTCGCATACCAACAATTAGGTCAAGGTCAAAGGTCACTGTGACCCCAACATCAGGAAATTATTAAAAATAACATTTTTTTGTGTCAGTAGATACATTAGGGGGACACGATGTGTCACATACCAAAATGTAGGTCAAAGGTCAAGGTCATCGTGAAATTGTTAAAAATCATGAGTTTTGTGTCCATTGAGAAAATTACGGGAGACAGTTTGTCATGTACCAAAATTTAGGTCAAGGTCAATAGTCAAGGTCACTGTGACCCCAGAATCAAGAAATCTTAAAAAAAAAAAAAAATTGTGTCAGCAGATAGATTAGGGGGACATGATGTGTCACGTACCAAAATGTGGGTCAAGGTCGAACGTCAAGGTCACTGTGACCCCCAAAATCATGAAATTCATAAAAATCTGTCCATTGATACATTGAGGGAAGACGATTTGTCGTGTACCAAAATTTAGGTCAAGGTCAAAGGTCACTGTGCCCCCGAAATCAGGAAATCATTATAAGTCACAGTTTCATATGCCTGTCGGAGACGATGTAATGTGATGTTGTGTTCTATCCATTCATCCATTAACATTTGTTGTCCATGCGATAACTCTAGTTTCAAGTTATGGATTGGTACCAAACTTTGAGTATACCTTACTCGCAAGAGGAGCCATACATCAATCGGTCAAAGGTCAAGGTCACAGTTCCCCAAAACTGAATCAAGTTTAGCTGACTATATGTGTTAGGTTGGAATATTCAGAGTTCTCTCTCCTACATGTATATGGCATTTGTCCTGTGGAATTGTCTCCCGTGTTTGAAACAGCTACATTTAATTAAACTGTTGTGAAATAGAAACCATACATTTACTAATTCAACGGGGAGAGGGGTCCTTCATGAACTTCATACCTGTTTATTAAGAACAAAGGTTTACTTCGTCACTTTCTTCTTCCTTCATTAAAAATTCTCTCGTCTGAAAGAAATTCATTTGCAGGAAAACTACTATTTTCTTGTGTTTGACTATTGTCGATTTCAGTGTGGGGTATGTGAGCTCTCGGCTCTTGCTCCAAGGTCAACTAGTTTCCAAGAGTTAAGCTCATTTTAGTTTATCATTCAATATAAGATGTGATATACATGTATGTTACATTCTCAGAAGCACAAAATTCTAGACCTTTCTCTGGATTGCTAGCTACCAATTGGAATCAAGGCTATTAAACAAACTTGAAATTTTGGACCAATGTAATTCCAGATATACGGGCGTATATTGAAGCCCCTTGGGCTCTTGTTCTCAATAAATTGATTTCTGTGCATCAAAAATTAATGAAACTTTATTACGTTTCGTGAACTAGACATCTTCTGATAATATCTGAATACCAGGCACCGGGAATACCTAATATTAATCGTCTGGGAGCCATACCTCAGTTACGGTCAGGAACAACCAACTGTGACATAGGCAATATGATGGAATGTCGATCAAGCCTTCAATTGACCAGCGCAAGTAGATATCCTGAGGTAACTCTCCACAAAAGTTCTCAAGGGTGATGTCCCTGTGGTTCCAAGGAAGCTTGGATTATTGATTTTGGGGTCACATGTCCAAAGGTCACAGGATCTTCAAACTGATTGTAGACTTTTCTGGACTGTATTTTGAGTTGTACAGTAAACTCTACTGATACTCATGAAAGTTTATTTGTACACATGCTCACAGTGAAGTTGATATGGGGTCAAATGATGAATGGTCAATGTCACAGTATACATGTATGCGAAAGCTGAATCTAGCCTTGTCTTGCTATCTTTAGGTACAGTAACTGCTCACAGTTATTTTAGTTCAGTTCACAGATATTTTTATTTAAAGAAATCAGTTGATTTGTACCCTACGGTAAGGTACCAGGCAGATGTTATCACATCCATGGATTATAACTGTACGGCTTTTCACATCTCAGCCACTTCTGCCCTTCACTGTGATCAAATGCCGCAAAACATATTGTTTGCCTATTAAACTCTGACCCAGGGATAATAACAAATCACATTCAGTGTGATGTACAGGTGGGCATAGTTTTTGCATATGCACCGTCTAACTGTCTGGGAATGGCAAGATTATGTCAATGCAGCCAATCAAGGTACATGTACCAGAGGGAGAAATGAAGCTTATTATCCACTGTTTGAAATGTAGTTGATTTTGGGGTAGAAAGCTGAAAGCTCAAGGCACCGGCCTACCCGGTACCCAAAAAAGAAAGTGTTCTTTTTGTTTTGAGGGATGAGTATTTTCATCTTATGCTAGCTGATTTCTTTTAGCATAGTCGTACAGGATGAGTTAAAAAAAAAGGTCCACCTGTGGTTTGGTTAATTTATTCATCTGAAGATATAATTTATTGTGTTTATGAATATAACACAACGAAGGGTACTCACTCTCTGCACTATATCCACCCATTGCATGTTTTATTTATGGACAAAAATATACAGATAATGTGTATATAGCAATGATGCTTATGGATAGAAAGTGCATTCTCTACATAATGTGGAGATGCATGAAAATCGACACAGGAATGAGACACTTCACATGTTTAGCTGTTTTCAGGTATCTCTGTTGCACTTCAAGACTTTCTTTCGAAGAGTTCTTTCTTGGCATTGGAAAATGTGCAACAGAAATATCTTAAAATAGATAAACAGTTAAGAGTCTCATTCCCATTTCTTCATCAACTGCTGTGTTCACCCATTTATAGTATATACACAATATATATGTATATTTTCTTCCGTGAATAAGACATTATACCGTGGTTGAATATAGTGCAGAGATGAAGTACCCTTCCATGCGTTATATTCATATACACATTAGATTGTAACTTCATGAATAAGTGAACAAAAGAACAGGTGGACATTTTTTTCACTCATCCTGTACTGACTGAAAAAGTGACTCATTGAATGTAAAAGATGTTACAAAAATTATGTGTACGTGTACGGATATGTATACACTACCATGACCACTGAACACAATAAAAAAAAAATATGAGTTCTCAACTATTCTTGATATTGTAATTTTGTATAATTGCAGGATCTTTGTCCACCAAGCCCCACCAAGATCGTGACCATGGTAGTCATGGTAACATGGGATGGACAGATGACAATAATACAGGGGATCTCAACACCAACACTGATCAGGTTTGTATTGTTACACGGATCCAGGACGTATCATTATATTTTTGAGAATTACTTCAGGAGAACACTTCCTGAGAAAGGCACGGATTAGAGTTGCCACTACTGGGTGATCGTTGTTTGGGAATAGAACCTTCGACCCTCAGAGAAGTACAACAGAAGTAACAGCGGATCTAAGCAAAATATTGGCTGTTCTGACAACTACAAGACGAGCCATGGAACTGGGGATTTTTAACATTGGGCTCAATAGAGTGTAGAGTTTCCTAAAAATCTTTGCTCATTCTTGAGATAAACTTCCAAAACTTGGTGAGTTGTAAGGTAGTACATCTGTTCAAACTATGCGTGTGGTTCGAACCCAGCTGCTGCATGTGTGAAAGTTTGTTAGTTACTTGCCGACAGGCGGTGGTTCTCTCCGGGTACTCCTGCTTCCTCCACCGTCCAAACTAACTGTCACTATATGAGTGAAACAACCTTGAGTGTGACATGAAACCAAATCCCCCCCCCCCAACTATGTGTTAAAATCGAAGCTGTGCTATTATTTTTGAAATTTTTTCCTATTTACTTCCTTGTTAAATTTAGGCCTTTTAGAGGAAGGAAAATCCACCAGTGACGTCCTTGTATCTAACACAATGCCCACATTATACTTGAATGCCAGCCCTCTAAAATCCTCATAATTCGGCCCACAGAGATTCTCTAATTATGAGACGGTTGTGAAATATCTACAGTACACTATGTTGCAGACTTTATTTGCTGCATGCCTTAGCTGTAGTATACATTCTGCAACCAATAGACAAAGTACCAGGAAGATGTGTATCATGTGGATTAAAACTGTCTGGCTTTTATGCCACTAAGTTCACTCTTGTCTAATCACTGCTAAGTGTGTTACCAAGCGAACTCTGAACTTTGAATAATAATAACCACTCACATTCAGTGGGTGCAGGGGCATGGCTTTGCATGCAGCACCGCATTCAGAATGGCAAATTTATGTCTGCATTGCCAAGTTAGCACTGCGTATCAGACTATTGCAGTGGCTAGTATACCAGAAAACCACAAAGCTTTTTATCCACTCTTACATTCGTGCGAAATGTTCGTCAATATTCTATGAGAACCCATAATAAGCCAATCAAGACAAGTTCTGCTTTTTCTCTTTGACAGTGATTTAGTTCAGGGATATTAACACCTTCACACGGCACGATCTTTTGATATTTTCTACAGCCTAACAACGCCAGACTTTTCGGCGGAGTCATCACTTTGATGTTCATGCACACAGTCTGGAATGATTACCCTGTTGGTCCATGTGCTACCATGTGTAATTATTGTGGGCGTGATTTTTAAATTGTTCCAGAAAGCTAGCCACCTGATTGGCTAACAAATGTTGTTGAAATTCGCACGGGATTTATATAGCGTTGTAGTCAGATATATTATTCCGTGATATTATATCTGAGTTTACTGAGATTGAGTGTAGAACTTGCATGCCACCTGGTGAGTTGAGTGAGGTGTTGATCTAATGGTGTACTGTATATGAATGTATTTCAGACCATCTCCCTGGCTGAGAGTCTGAGGGCCACAGCTGAGGCAGCCTTACAGGATACAGGCTTTGTTTATGATGAGAACACAGGCTTGTACTATGATTCCAGCACTGGCTACTACTATGACAATGTAAGTTCAGTGAGATCTATCATATCGGCTTAACAGACAGGGGACTAACTTACAGAAGTTATAAAAACATTATAACCTAACCAAGTTATTAACTACATATAGATAGCAATAACTCTAAGAAGTTTTAATTTGTGGTAGGAATTGACCACAAAGTTGGAGAAAGGAATTGACTCAAAAGGTTGTCCAGACTCAGAGCAGAAAACATGTTCTTCTAATGTAAACATGGTAAGTCTTCAGCAGATTGGATTGGGCAATACATGTCAGCCACAAAAATGAACATTTCAGCCACAAAGTATGGAATGGCAATTTGCACAGTAAACAAAAGTGAGTACAGCTCTTCAGAAACAAGTGTGGTCTTAAGTGGAACCTCCTTATCAATCTTAGTGTCTTGGCTTTCTGGAAAAATTATACATAATTGAGGGAAAAATACATGTATCTAGGTTAAAATCTCCTTTTTATGTAAGTTTTATGAATGTACCACATACATTTGAAGGTATGAAGGCTGTTAAACATAGTAAATGGAATATATTAAATGAATTAATAGAGGTAATTACACTCTGTGACTTCAGACCTTGAGACGGCCTCGTTGCTACATGTAAGCTAATATCATTATTCTGGAGATTCTGATATAATCGCTTGAAGAGGTTATGAATTATAACTTCTGTAAGTTGTCCCCTGACTACTTAATGTGATGGAAATATGCCTGATGTATTTCATTCTGGATAACGTAGCAACGTTTTTGATACATGATAACCAAATATAAGACTACATGTTGAAAGCCTGTACTTTCAGAGATGAGAGTTCTGTGCAGTGTGAATAGAATCTCTATGAGACCTTCTTCATTCACACGTCAATTTACTTGGCTCACACTCTTAATTAGCCTTGACAGATCGGACCACCAAAAGCATTGAAATCCAAGGTGTAAATTTCATAAATCAGAGACAAGTTAATCAGCATATACCCAACGACTGTGTGTGGGGTGACGTATTCTCTCAGTATAGTTTTCGTCATTACTCCTGATATGATGGTAGGATTAGCCAGATACAAAGGACAGCCAATCAATAACCCACTTTGTGAAACTGGCTCGAGTGAGAATCGAACTCACGACTTAGGGGATACCGTCCCACTGCTCTACCAACTGAGCTACCGAGTCCAGTTGGGAACAGCTCGCTAATTCAATCCATTTCACAAGTACGCGCCATATCGCCATGATAACAAGTGAATTTTGGACATATATTCGAAGATACAATGTTTCGACTAATAATTTCAGTCATCTTCAGGGATAAATTATAATATAATTATATTCCTACATTGTGAAACACTCAGCCAGAAAATACTGGCTCGGTTTGAGTTCGATTCTCACCCAAGCCAGTATTTTCTGGCAGGGTGTTTCACAATGTAGGAATATAATTATATTATAATTTATCCCTGAAGATGACTGAAATTACAGTAACCCACTCATATGGAAGATTTTTGAAATTCAAATAGATTCGTGGTCAATGAAATTTCATTCATAATTTCTTTTGAACATTGCCTGTACCATGGGCTGATATATCAAGGCTAATTTGCAGTGAGAATGTAGAAGTTGACTTGTGTATGAAGACATACTAGACTAACTTCACTGGTAAGTGATGATTTATAACCCATGATTTCATTTAGATCTGCAGTATTTTCACAAGTCTTGAAATATGTATGGTTTTCTCTTAATTTGGTTGATATTCTTTTTAGGAGAATTCTCTTTACTATGACCCTGCCACTGGGACATATTTCTACTACGACGTGGAGAGCCAACAGTACCAATTCCACTCTCAAGTGGATATCTCACAGTATTCCATGTATAAACAACCATCGAATGGAGATGTACAGACATCTGCAGCATCAGAAAATAACCCTGCCCCAACAACAACGAGAGGCAAAAACAGAAAGAAGCACAGAGTGAAACGACCGAAAGAGGTGAACTGAAGGGATTGTACTTTCGAGCTTTGATCCTGCATGGCCGATTGAGTTTGATTGCTAGGCTGTAAAGTACACTGTGCAACCAAACGACCAGTTTGGGTAGTCAATGTAGATTATCAGTGTCAGCAGAGTCTTGGTGGTCCACTTGATGAGGATAAGTCTCTGCCCTGTCCTCGCAAACACTGAAAAACCGAACACATTCAATTACATGACACTTAACTTATTTAATTTACATGTATGCCCCTCCACTTGCCCATATCTCAACACATTTGGTTGTTTGGTAATAGTTGCATTAATAATTTTGTTCACAAAATCTCTAACTCTATAGGATCAAGAAATGAACAAGCTAACAGCTGACTTCCACAATCTGGAAATTTACAGAAGAAGACAGATTGCACTAGGTAATTATATCTTCTCATTGACATGTACTGTTTTGTTGATTTGCAGGAAAAGACTGAAAAGACTCACCGAAAGAGAAAACGTAGGAGAACCAAGACCAATGCCGAGAAAAATGAAGACCAGTGTAACTTTGACGAACCAATGAAAGTTGATACAATAGATGATACTGGGAAGGAAACTGATAAAGCAGACCTTGAAAATGAGAATGAAAAAAATACCTGTATTATGGAAAGTACTGAAAATGTTCATGGGAATGATATAAAAATGAAAACCGCAAGTGCTGAAATTGCCAATGTAGAAGATGAATTGAAAACTGAAAAGGAAAGTGGTGAAAATTTCCATGGGAACAAAGTAAAAAGGAAAGATACCAGTACTGGCGATGTTGTTGACATATTTGAAATGGATTATGATGGTGATGAGGTTGGTAATGAAGCTGTCTCGAGGTCAGAGGTCAGCAGTGATGCTGATAAACAAATTACTGCAGATTCAAATTCCTTCTTAGCTGTACATAAACCTGCTGATTGTGATGTACAAGAAAGGACTACAGTTAGTGAATTTGAAAGAACTTCCACAGATGAAAATGTGCTTGAAGTGACTAGTAGTGATTATAGTGGCTCTGAGTCCGAGCTAGAATCAGGGGAGATAACTGAGTCTGAGTCATCATCTGGCTCCACCTGTTCAACCAGTTCTGGAGATGAGAATGATGTGGGAAGCCCGGAGGATGGTAAGCAGTGGTCAATTAAAGGGATGTACTCGATGTATTCCCAGATCCTCTCCATGATCATATCCTAACATACCTTACCTTTCACCATGTGACAAGGTCTGCACTCCATGGTCAGCACTGAATCTGCCTGTACCACGTCTTACTGTTGTTTGTTGGAAGTTGTCTCCTGTACTCAGAAGCTACTATAACTCTATATTGGTGGCTGTAAATTTGTTCTCATATTAATAGTTATGGAGGTTACACTATTTGCCCTTTTCACATTGTTTATTGAAATAACCACTAGTGTTTATTAAACAGGCATACTAATACAGTTTTTATCCAATACTGATGCAATACAATAGCATTCCATACTTTAAGGAACTTTTCCACTGCAGCAGCTAGCTGTAGTTTATTACCCCTCGGCCAAATTTAGCCGAAATACTGAAGAGTCATCCATCCATCTGTATGTCCATCATCCTTCTTAACAGGCTATCTCTTGAAGAATTATAGCCAGGCTATCCTAATTATACCACATATTATGCTGGCAATCGACCAGAAACCTATCAAAAATGACCAACCTTGACCCATATTTTCTAGGTCATATTATACGTTTAAAGTATTCCCAATGTTGTTAACCCAATATCTCTTGAAGATTGTCCCCGGCCTTTCTAAATTCAGGTCAAAGCTGTATCTGGCAAATGGCCAAAAGGCTGCATAATATGAGTGACCTTGGCCAATTTTTACCAAGGTCAAATTATATGTTAAATGTAGATTTAATGTCCTTAGCACAATACCTCTTGAAGAACTATATAGCTAGGCTTCCTGATTTCATTCCACATGTGCAGCTAGTGATGTACCAGAAGCCTATTGTAGACGACTGACCTTGACCTATTTTCTCAAATTCAAATAATATATTAAATGTAGATTCAGTGCTGTTAGCATAACTGTTAAGGATGCATATATGCTCATTGATCAGAATCTTATTGACCTAATTCTAAGGTCAAATCATTTTGCATGTATTGAATTTAGTATTGGTTATTTTGTTGTTGTTCGTATAACACCTGTGAACCTCATACATGTAGCTCAGACAGCTTGAAAGATCAAATGGGAACTTTGCTATACTGACACCCACTTAATAATGAGCCATGTCATAATGAGGAATTGGTATATTAATCACAGCCATAACGATTAAATCCATGGATAAGTTAGTTCTAAAAGCTGGTTTCTCTCCTGCAGTCAAGATAGTAATTTGTATTTTTCATAATTTTTGTATAGATTGTATACTTGTGTTAATTTCATAAGATTTGGTACACATTTTAAATCCTGCTGTCAGATGTTTTATTCATTTTGTGTGTACAATTGTATATATCCTAATATATTAAAGGTGAACTGCAAAGGTTTTCATATTTCCCTATTTATATTCTTCGCGGGCTAGTTAATGATGGACATATCAGCCCAAATACTCTGTTTGGTTTTATTTGAAGTATTTTGTCTCCTGGTAGCTTTTGAAAAGTGATTGAAAGTTGGCATCTCAAGCCCGGCCGATTTCAGAAATGAAATCCGCATCGCTTATCTGCCCTTGTTTGACGTTCGATTGTGACGTCACATCAGACCATCTTGCCAGGCGTCAATACTTGTAACGTTCAGTCTCCGGGCGGCTGGTCTGACGTGACGTCACAATCAAGGAAACATAAGCGATGACGTTTTGCAAATCTGAATTCAGCTGTGCTAGAGGTACCAACTTTTAAAAAAATTCTAGCAGACAAGATAATTCAAATTAAACCAAGTGAAGTAGATAGACCGGTATTTCTATCATTATTCAACCCATATAAAATGTGAAAAGGGGAATCTAAAAACCTTTGCATTTCACCTTTAATGTATTCCAATATATAAATGACCATGCTGTATTTTCTGTTATCAGAATCCAATGCTTTGAACTGGCCACCCTGCATCCGAGTGATGGTGACAGAGTCAGACGTCCTTGACCCTGGTACATTGTTTATTGTTACGTATCCAGGCGGGACCATTGGCAGGGAAAATAATGGAGACCATGTTATTGGATTACCCGAACTTAACGTCAGTAAGGTATGAATGATCGTAGCGCTACAGGCAGCCATTTTTTTGTCCGAGAATCCTTGACAGCCAATGTCATTGAATCTCTCTTGAACAACTGATGCTCTCTCAACGTTACTCAAAATTACCACTTCAAGTTAGATGTACCACTGTAATGCAGTGTTTTATTCAGTATTCGGAGTGTGCTCATCCTGTCATTATCTTCAACACATTTTGTACGTAAACAATTCTTAACAAATTAATCTAGATCAGTTCATCAAAGAAAGTTATTATGCTGAACACTTCTGTATTTGTTTAATATTGGTATTTTGAAAAAAAACAACAGATTATGAATACGCATGTACATGTTTGTATTCAAATAATCATTGTTGTTATTTCAGACACATGCTGAAATCAAGTATTGCGATACAGCTAAGAAATACTTCATCTCTGACAGTGGAAGTCAAAATGGTACCTTTCTCAATGAGACCAGAATAGCCGAGGTGAGCAATAAACCAATCTCGGTCAACTCAAGAGTATTTATCAATTAATTAATATTAATTAGACGTCCTCAGTTGGTTAGATTAAAGATACACCATGCAAACTCAGCCCTCATAATTCAGAAAGGTCACCTCGGCAATAATTATGTCATATGAAAAATATTCCTTTTTAACACCATGTTAAATATTGCTGAGGTGAACTGATTATGCCACGGCATTTACCTCGGCAATTGCTGATTGTGTGGGCTGGAACTTGTTTTCCATGTTACCATATGAGGTCTAAATCAGCCAACTGCAGAACTTTTTGTCTTTCAATATGCATTTACTGGCATGAGAAATCCACAAATCACAGACATCTCCACAAACTGACAGTTGTTCATAACACATATGCATAGGACAGTCAGTCTTGTCTTTAACCCTCTCTGTACTGTATCGGTAATGATTGCCTGGCATTGGCATACAAAAATGAAGAATTTCTAAACAAAATTTTTCATTATATTATATCTTGTTCGAAAGCTTGGAATATCATCTTTGAAACTATGTAGCCGATAATAAGTATATTTTCGTTTCGTCCATGTTCATGACAGTGTTGTTGTCAGCTTGGAACTGTTAAAAATACCGGTACAGAGGGAGTTAAACTACAATATTTGGTAGACTGTTGAAGTGGACCTCATGGAGCCAATCAATGATAACCTGTGGCTACCAGTATTGTACATTATTGTTAGGTTTATACATTCACCCTATGTTATCATTCAGCCCAAATCAGCCAGTGAACCACGCCCACTGAGTCATGGGGATATACTGAAGGTGGCCAGTACAGCGTTGTTGTTACACATCCATCCTGGCTCGGACACTTGTGATGACTGTGAACCTGGACAGGTCCTCGCCAAACTCACCGCTCAAAATACACCACCCAAAGGTAATGATCTAAAAAGGGTTTGGGGCTGTTCTTGTTATTATTCAGAAGGGTAGCTTGACATTCTGGGGTCCCTGGAGATGGCTATAGTCAGTTAGAGTTCCTTCAGTTTGGACATGCGGACTGGGGTCTTTTACCTGTGTCTGTTATGGTCACTCCCATGACTTAATCATAGCCTGTTTAGAGTCTCATCAAGTTGAGTCCCCTGAGCCATAGTCCCATTCGTCATTTAGTAGAGTGCCTTAATCTCCTCTGAAGGAAGGTGACTAGGCTCTTGGATGTCTAGTCATTCCGTAAAAGATGAAATTTCCCTCTGAAACGGCCGCTCTCAAGATCAAGAGTATGATGGATTGCTTCTTGTAAGTGCTGAGCTCAGGTTCACTTGTATCAATTTTTTCATCTATAAATTGAGAAACTATTTTATTAAGGTGAACAGCTGTTTACATTTTCTACATATGAAGAAATATATAGCTATATAGTTCCTGTATACATATTATACTTAATATTCTAGAATAATTGAAATATTAATTGCTTAAAGGGCCTTCGATACTTAATGGAATGTGCTTTTAGTGAAGCAAGGGAAATAAAATACAAATTAGGTTATTGGGTACTCTTCATTACATAAGTACAAGTTTTTCACAGCAAAGTTTTTCTTTTAATTATTTCTTGTACTGGATTTATTATGGATACCTTTTAATACTTGCATAAATTATAATTAAAGTTGTGTTGATCCACTGATAAGCTTGGCATAATGCAGAAGCAAAGTAACTCCGAATAAACTTAATAAACGCATGGTGACAGTCTCAATATTTTGACAAAATTTTATTTTTCATCTTCAGGATGTGATATAACAGCAGTTACAGGCACTTATATACAAAAACAACTAACAAAGACTGAAATGGTTCGATACACAAAATTAGAGGGCAGTAGCCAATCAGATAATATGTGAACATAACGAGGTAAACATGAGTGGCACATAGGCATGACAAGAATTATTTTGGTATTTTTGTTTCTAATTTCAACTTTTATATATATATTTTATTCCATAAATCACTGTTTAGATAAGATAATACAACCATCCAGCATTTGTGTGGTGTGTGTATTCCTTGTCTTGTTAATTAATAGCCTAATATAGTTTTGTATTTCCCGTTTTGTAACTATTCAATTCTCTATATTTTATTTCCGATTTCAATTCTAGGTACCTTTGATACGTTTCTCTAATCAACTTAATAATTTTTTTATTTTTTTATTTTATTTTTCTTTCTTTCTAATCTCTGTTTCAATTGTGTATATTCCCCTGATTGACATTTCTGCTGCCACTCTATACACACTCACATACCTCAATAAATCACCACCCATCACTATTAATCCTTATCTAAGTGTTGCCATTTCGATTGTGTATTGCCAGGCCTATGTGGCGTGTGTATTCCTTGTCATGCCTATGTGCCACTCATGTTTACCTCGTTATGTTCACATATTATCTGATTGGCTATTGCCCTCTAATTTTGTGTATCGAACCATTTCAGTCTTTGTTAGTTGTTTTTGTATATAAGTGCCTGTAACTGCTGTTATATCACATCCTGAAGATGACAAATAAAATTTTGTCGAAATATTGAGACTGTCACCATGCGTTTATTAAGTTTATTCGGAGTTACTTTGCTTCTGCATTATAATTAAAGGTCAACCCAAACGATCTGAGGTCAAAAATATAAAAAAATAGTCCTTTCGATTCTGAAAATAATGATATTTTTTTCATAATTTTGTGCCGTCTGGTTGGAGAGATATTGCCGTTTGAAAGTTGAAAATCGCTCTCCTGTCAATTCCTGCTGTGACGTGACGGAGGGACAGCTGTCTTGTATTCTCTATGTTAAAGCCGTATACCACAGCCATAACTAGCTGCTGATTTCTGGAGATTTTGGGAGTATCGGGGCATCATTTGTTGAATATGACGCGACGTTGTGTAGTGGGAGGTTGCAGTTTTACTACAGATGACGGTGTTAGTATTCATTTGTGGCCTAAAGACGAGAAAGTCGCTGCAAATTGGACGAAATTTGTACGCAACACGAGGGTGTGGAAAGAGGGCCCGAGCCAGTACTCGTATAATTTGCTCGGCACATTTTGACAGAAAGACATCATTCGAGGACCTCTACAGCGTAGCAGTTGAATTCGGGTACAAACCAAAACTAAAGAGAACAGCTATTCCAACTATCAAACCTAAGAACAATCAGAATGTGACGGCAAAGAAATCGGACAAGGAGAATCTACCACGGACATCGGCTGAACGAACCTTGCCTGCAAGCGAGGCCTTGGGCAGGGAGACGGCTTACATGCCCTGCTCGCTCTCGCGTTCCCGATGAACGCCCAGAATGCTATCCATGATGTGGCATTTGTTGCTTGAGCACCTACAAGTTAGACTGGATGAGTCTCTAATTCATATGTACTATTTAATAATAATAAAATGATCTTTCATAAATATGTATATATACGTTTGATAAGTAATAAATACAAAAAAATAAAAAAATTATTTCAAGTATTTCTTAATAGGCAGAGTTACTTCCTTTTGTTTTCCCTTTGAAATACATTACGAAACAGGGGCTGGGTCCAGTCTACCTACAAGTGTGAGAGTGCATGTAGATCAGACAACGACAAAGTCGTACAGTGATCGGGCAAACCGGTCACCTTTTATTGGGTTTTTTTTCTGAACACCTATTGGTTCTGAACACCAATTGGAGTGAATGGCTGTAGAAGTGATAATATAATACTTTCATAATCCTTTGACATTTGAGATTGTGGGAATATCATTCGATTTCAATTTAATTGACATAATTTGTCGAAAACAAACAGAATTCAAATCGGACGTATATCAGTAGAGTCATCAACAGTTTACTGTCCATTCTGTCGAGTCCCGGAGTTCATCCCTTCGAAAAGGCCATCTCGACCAGTAACAACAACAACAACACAAACGTGCTCGTTCTTTACATCACAGAATCGTTCTACATTCAGTACAGTTTGAAATATATGGACATTTGGTCTTATAGATGACGATAATAAAGTTTCCAGTCAAGTTGTATAAGTTGTATAAGTTGTATTCAACAAACGACCTCTCGGAATCCTGTCGTCGTCGAGTTCCACGTTGTCAGAATGGTTGTCACTGTCAGAATCGGAGCCGTACGGCTCAAATTGATAGGGCTGAATTCCGTCGTTGGTCTTCAAACAACTGTTATTTTGCCCGTCATCATCCTCCTCTATGTCTATTTCATCTTCTTGGCGAAAAATATTTCCATTAAGGAGCTGATATCGCTCGAATCGACATCTGAATCGGAGCTCTGACTGCACTCGCTTTCCATGTTATCCGCTACTTTTTCTCAGGCAATTTCCCTGCGTGACGTCATCAACCCAGCTGTGAAAGTGTGAAAAAGCCTACTTTGCTCCCATATTACGTGTGTTTCTGATCAGATTAGAATTTTTCAATATTTTTTTTTTTACAAAGTGAAGTATGAACTATAATTTTTAAGGATTTTTAGACAAAAAAAAATCCATTTGGGTTGACCTTTAACTCTAATCCTGTTCACAATTCTGACACCTTCTTTCACAACACGAGCTACTAGGATTTTCACAGAAAATCTTCAGAACGTCCCTCATATATGTAACACTGCTGTGCTGCCAGTCATTTAAGTTACTATTACATGTACTGTCCTGTATAACATCCGTGTTTGTATCACTTTGTTTTATCAGCAGAAATTGTTATTCTGACCAAGGCTGAAAAGATGAAGCTTCACAGACAACAGTTATCACAGATTAAGAAGAAATATGGACTGAAGGTTTGGATCTCTTTGTTCACCTGTAAGAAATCCAACCCAACCAGGCCTGGGTGGTTTTTACCCCGAGGCAAAGTTGAGGATGGTATAGGAGGGAGTGGGTGGGGAGAGGGTTGTTTAATCACATTTCACTGAAAACAAAATGGCAATTTCTATTTTGTGTTTTGTGAAAATGTATTTTGGTGTAAAGTAACGATGAGATTCTAGAAAGAAATAAATAAATTTTACCAAACTTAACCCAGTGCAGATATCTTATGTGGAAAAACTGCATGTTTTCACAATACTTTTGACCAATGAAATTTTTTAGGGTACATGCTGATTACATACCAATGATATACCATGTCTTCTGTACTACAAATCTATTAATGCTCTGCTCAGTTATCAGTTCATTTCATGAAGAAAACATTTTTGTTCAGAGTTCACTGTAAGCATGATAAAAAAAAATACACATTTCACAGATCTCATTCAAAAGTTCAGGTCAATCAAGTCTCAAAAGAACCAACAGAATGCATGTGCCTCCTGGAAATTCTTAAACATCTGGAATTTGATTGCTAACCTGGAAAGTCCTGCAAAATGCGGTCCATACTTCATGTAAGAAAGCACGAGAGAGAGATATCCTCTCCTTATTGGCGTTTACGCCAATGGCATTCAACTTTAATAGGGTGGGTGGGTGGGTGGGTGGTGGTGGTTGGAGACCGTGATACATGGACATTGAACAAGGAGTATTTCTGTGACCGGCAGAATGAAGCGACAGAATGGCCGTATGCTGTCTGTTTTGGGGGAGACGTCAGAATGGCAGAATGAAAATCGTGGCCGTGTAGGCCTTCTTTTATTTTGGCGACGGCACTATGGCACAATGAAGCTCTCTCAATTTATCAAGTATTTACAAATAGGACTATTACTGTGGCCGGCAGAATGAAGCGGCAGAATGACCGTAGTCTCCCTTATTTGGGGAAGACGGCAGAATGGCACAATGAAAATTATGGCCTTGTACTCGTTTTTTTTTTATCACGGCAGAATGTCTCAATTAAACTTTCTCAATTGATCAACTATTTAATTAGTCTTTTTTTTATCACGGCAGAATGATCCAACCGATCCAATTCAACATTTCCAACTTATCATCTATTTAAAATATAAAAACTAGAAGGATTTCTCTTTTTTTTTGGGTGCACGGCACAATGTCACTTTCTCAATGTATCAAGTATTTCAAATACAAGGATTTCTGTGATCGGAAGAATGAAGTGACAGACTGACCGTACTCTTTGTTAATTTTTTTTAGACACAAAATGTGTCAATGTTACATACATATATGTAGGAGGATTTGACATCGATTGAAAAATGTAGGCCTACATATACAGCAAGGCTACCAAAGAGCTCGCCTGGTATTTCCTTCCGATATGTATTATTCTTTCCTTGCCATGCTTCATCCACTCCAGTTGTGTACCAATTCATAAACATCCCCTCCATCGTGAAATGATGGACAATGTGTATGGCATGTGTATGGCAAGTTTAGGCTCAATTGTTTTACTTAATTGGAAAGTAAAGCAGAGCCTGTGTTCAGTGATCCGTCAGTTCCGCTACTTGGATAGTTTCTTTGGTCGCTGTTCTATCTCTTAATCTGCATGCATGCGAGACCTTGGAAAGTAAAGCAGAGCCTGTACTGATCCGCGAGTTCAGCTGCTTGGGTTCTAAAACTTAAAGATGTAATCAGCCTCAAAATGGATGGATTTTGTAACCTCTCCCCTGTGCGTTTTTTTCAGCAGGGAAGATTACCAAAGCATCATATGTATTATATTTGACGATAGTGGGATCGTCATATACAACGAATGCAAGAATATCTTGTCAGAGAAATTTGTAACTCTGCCCGCTTCGACGGCTTTTCTGTCTCGCCATTGAGTGTGTGTTGTACGCGGAGAGGAAAATGACGTCACTGCGTGACGTATGAGTGACGTAGCGACGCTCACGAATTTGAATGCTGCACAGCTGCAGCCATGGGATAACGTCATGGCTCGTGCCCACGGTTCGGTGATGTCGCATAGCGTACGTTGGTAGAACGCACCATACGTGTATACGCTTGTTGACACGGCCGTGGAAAAATAAACGGCATGCCATGCTGTTTATTTTTAGAGATCAACTCCTTCTATTTTCTCGTGAATGGTGGAAACAAGTTTAGTTTTTTGTGGTCAAATGTGTTTCATTTTGTATCTGTTGTAACATATGTCACTTTCGCCGAGTTTGAGAGACATCAATTTCAGCCCAGATTTGAGGCTGATTACATCTTTAAGTATTTTGTGGAAAATACGTCTCGTCACAAATTATGTAAAGATTAGTTGTAAAAATATTTATTGTTATATAAATAGGCCAATTCTCTGCAAATGTTATCATTACCCGAACACATGCTCCAGTGCCGAGGCAAGGAGTGGGGGGAGAGGGCGGTGCGTCCCCCCGTCACCAGGTCTTAAATCCGAGAATGTCTCCTGATCAGTACTCCATTTCTGTGGAGTGTTTGTTGGCGGTTTCAAGTCATAAATCTTTAAGCCATCCGGAATGACCCGAATATTTCAGGGAACATATTTTCGAAGGATCTGGTCTGTTTGATGCTGTGTTTTGTATTGGTAATTTTGGTGCATCTTCCATGTAAGGATCACGAAATTGCTGAAGAGTGTCTTTTAGCGGCTTTTGAAACATTTCCATAAGGGGTCGTTGGTCGGGCTGAGAGTGGTAAATCAATTTGCCTGTCGGCCTATACTACTGCGGTAATGTATCTCTTCATAGAAACGGCGTTACGGCGTTTGGCAGTGTCAACCAGTGTTAGGGAGGAATGTATGTCAAGTCGAGTGTCAAAGCGGTGTTAGGGAGGAATGTACGTGAAGTCGAGTGTCAACCAGTGTTAGGGAGGAATGTATGTCAAGTCGAGTGTCAAAGCGGTGTTAGGGAGGAATGTACGTCAAGTCTAATGTCAAAGCGGTGTTAGGGAGGAATGTGCGTGAATTCGAGTGTCAACCAGTGTTAGGGAGGAATGTATGTGAAGTCGAGTGGCAAAGCGGTGTTAGGGAGGAATGTACGTGAAGTCGAGTGTCAAAGCGGTGTTAGGGAGGAATGTATTTGAAGTCGAATGTCAAAGCGGTGTTAGGGAGGAATGTACGTGGAGTCAAGTGTCAAAGCGGTGTTAGGGAGGAATGTATGTGAAGTCGAGTGTCAAAGCGATGTTAGGGAGGAATGTATGTCAAATCGAGTGTCAAAGCGGTGTTAGGGAGGAATGTACGTCAAGTCAAGTGTCAACCAGTGTTAGGGAGGAATGTATGTCAAGTCGAGTGGCAAAGCGGTGTTAGGGAGGAATGTATGTGAAGTCGAGTGTCAAAGTGGTGTTAGGGAGGAATGTATTTGAAGTTGAATGTCAAAGCGGTGTAACGGAGGAATGTATGTGAAGTCGACTGTCAAAGCTGTGTTAGGGAGGAATGTATGTGAAGTCGAGTGTCAAAGCTGTGTTAGGGAGGAATGTATGTAATGTTGAGTGTCAAAGCGGTATTAGGACTTAGGGTTAGGTATGCTTCATAACTATCAGGTTTAGGGTCATTTCAGCTATAGAAGTCAGATAATTTCTCCACCAAAGCGTAACTAGGGTAATGTCGAAGCTGGGCGTTCAGCATGAGTGTGCTTGAAGTTGACTTTCAAAGCACTGTTAGGAAGGAATATATCTGAAGTGCAGTGTCAAAGCGATGTTAGGGAAAAATGTATGTGGAGTCGAATGTCAAAGCAGTCTTAGGGTTGCATTGTACGTGAAGTCCAGTGTCAACCGGTGTTAGGGAGGAATGTATGTAAAGTCGAGTGTCAAAGCGGTGTTAGGGAGGAATGTACGTCAAGTCAAGTGTCAAAGCGGTGTTAGGGAGGAGTATGTCAAGTCAAGTGTCAAAGCGGTGTTAGGGAGGAATGTATGTCAGGTCGAGTGTCAAAGCGGGATTAGGACTTAGGGATAGGTATGCTTCATAACTATCACGTTTAGGGTCATTTCAGCTATAGAAGTGCAGTGTCAAAGCAGTGTTAGGGAAAATGTACGTTGAGTCGAATGTCAAAGCGGTGTTCGGGATGAATGTATGTGAAGTCGAGTGTGAAAGCGGAGTGAGGGAGTAATGTACATGAAGTCGACTGTCAAAGCGCTGTTAGGGAGGAATGTACGTCAAGTCGAGTATCAAAGCGGTGTTAGAGAGGAATGTACGTCAAGTCGACTGTCAAAGCGGTGTTAGGGAGGAATGTATGTCAGGTCGAGTGTCAAAGCGGGATTAGGACTTAGGGTTAGGTATGCTTCATAACTATCAGGGTTTGGGTCAGTTCAGCTATAGAAGTCAGATAATTTCTCCACCAAAGCGTAACTAGGGTAATGTTGAAGCTGGGTGTTAGGCATGAGTGTGCTTGAAGTTGACTTTCAAAGCACTGTTAGGAAGGAATATATCTGAAGTGCAGTGTCAAAGCGGTATTAGGGAAAAATGTACGTGCAATCGGGTGTCAAAGCTGTATTAGGGAGGAATGTATGTTTAGGTGAGTGTCAAAGCAGTGTCACGGAATGTATGTCAAGTCGAATGTCAAATTGTACCTTGTATAGTGTAATAGCTAATTATTTAGCAACTATCTCCAATTAGAAAGCAGGATTGGCTTTGATTGTGACGTTGCAAAGTGACGCTCTCAAGAAAAACATCTTCATTCTGACGCACTTCATTGTGACGTTACAGGGTTAGGCTCACCCGTTCCTTCCATTCTGCCGGTTCAAAATGCCGGCAGAAGAAAAGTCTCTGATTTTCCATTGTGCCGCTGCATTCTGCCGTAAAGAACTAAAGTGACTGTGTTTCATTGTGACGCTGCAGCGTCAGTACGAAAAAAGATGGTCTTAATTGTGACGTGCCATTCTGCCGTACCGAGAAAAAGTAATGTTTCTGATGATCAATTAAACACTTTATTTCCTTCCATTCTGTCGCTTCAAAGTGCCGGCAGACGTGACGTTACAGGGTTAGGCTCACCCTTCTTTCCATTCTGCCGGTTCAAAGTGTCGGTAGAAGAAAATTCTCTCATCTTCCATTGTGTCGCTGCATTCTGCCGTAAAGAGGTAAAGGGACTGTCTTTCATTGTGACGTTGCAGCGTCGGTTCGAAAAATATGGTCTTAAATTTTTCATTGTGTCGTTCCATTCTGCCGTACTGACAAAACAGGTACATGTACCTTGTATAGCAACTACCTCCAATTAGAAAGCAGGATTGGCTTTGATTGTGACGTTGCAAAGTGACGCTCTCAACAAAGACATCTTCATTCTGACGGACTTCATTGTGACGTTACAGGGTTAGGCTCAACCCTTCCTTTCATTCTGCCGGTTCAAAGTGCCGGCGGGCAGAAAGAGAGAGAGTCTTTCATTTTCCATTGTGCCGTTCCATTGTGCCGTAGAGGGAAGAAGTCATTGTGTTATATTGTGATGCTGGTAAGCAGGATTTGACTTTGATTGTGACGTTGCAAAGTGACGCTCTCAAGAAAGACATGTTCATTCTGATGCGCTTCATTCTCACGTTACAGGGTTAGGCTCACCCTTCTTTCCATTCTGCCGGTTCAAAATGCCGGCAGAAGAAAACTCTCTGATTTTCCATTGTGCCGCTGCATTCTGCCGTACCGAGAAAAGGTCATGTTCCTGATGACAAATTGAAAAGTCAACTTCATTTCCTTCCATTTATAAGAAGGTGCAAAGAGCGTTGACAAAGACAGAGCTGTACTCTGCTGTACAAAGAAACTACTTTGAACCACATTGTGTTTCATTAATATGGCACTTGTACGGCTGAAAATAAGAGAATGGTGCAGGTTTTCCACCCTCTTATAGTCTCTCTCGTGCTTCCTTACATGAAGTATCCACCCAAAATGCTTAAAAATAAAGTCCTGGAAACTGGAAGAACTACACTTTCATCTTCTAGGATAACCAGTGATCTGATGCAACATGTTGCTGTGCCAAAATGAGTTCCTGAACTCTGTTAACTTTGCTCATCTGAACTTTGTTAATTTGCTCATCTTTGGTGCGAGTTATTGTACTATTGTGCAAAATCAAACTTATTGACCTGGAAAGTCCTGGAAAACTCCTGTTGTATCCAGCTGTAAGTGTATGAAACCTGAATTATAAACCAAATCACATTCACATAAAGGTAACTCCTTTCTCGTTTAATGTGCAAAAAATAATAAGGCAGATCAAGGTTCATGGAAATACCCTATATGGTAAATATACCACCTTCAAAGTTTTCACCAAAAGGGTATTGTCGTCATCATCCATCCATGCCATCCATCTGTTCATCATTGATGTTAACGCAATATATATCAGATCAAACTCCAAAATCATAACATATATTCACCTGGCAATGAACCAGATGGTAATTGAAAAATGACTGACTTGAACCTACGTTATTCAAGATCAAATTAAATGATCAAAATAGATTCAATGTTGATAAGCTAGCACAATATCTCCTGAAGGATTACCAGGATTGTCAGGCATTCATAACACATGTTTGTCTGACTAAATGTACACCACATATGCATCTGCTTATTGATCAGATCTGAACTTTTCCAAGATCAAAATATAGGTTAATATTGTTAGAAAAATTGTCAGACTCAAGGGGATTTGGGCTAGCCTTTCTAAAGTTTCACTATAAATGCGTGAAATGCATTGACAACCTGTTGAAAATGACCTATCTTTTTGAAGGTCAGGTTATGGCAAAATTGAGTTTGTTCATCCCCAGTTGGCATTTTCATAGTATCTCATGAAGCATAGCCAACCTATAGGCTCAGTGCTGTTAATACAGTACATCTTGGGTCCGAAAACATGCTCTTTTTTTTTGCAACAATCCATCTTATAAAACTTAGTGAAACATTTTTTTTGCAGCAAATTTAATCTGGCTGGAGTTGATTGGGATGATAAGGTGATGAAGAACTTCAATCAATCACATGTCCGTGAAAGTAGTTACTGCAGATCATGTTCTTGGTAAATTTACAACAAAAAAACGACAATAGTTTGATTGATTGATTGATATGTAATAATCTGTTTGTGAAGCATCAGAATTGTATTGTATCTGTGTTCTGTCAGGATTCTGCCTATGTGGACAGTAGTCGAGCTCTGAAGAACCCTGCCTATACAGACTTAGCTGAGGTGAGGAGACGCACCGTGGGCAGTGATAATCCTCATCAGAAGTCACAGGCTCCTGCGTCAGTTCATAGGTCAGTTACCTCCCCTTATTGTTCCTCCCTAATATCTTTCACTGACATTCTTCAAATATATAATTTACATATAATTTTATTCGGAAATAGGCAAAGCCTACAAACCAAACACAAAAATTGTCCTATGACTTCAGCTGGTCTAAATTCAGTATCATGTTTGTGTCCTTGTCTGGGGAATATTCGGCACGTGCAGTTACAATTTGCCCTCAAGAAATTTGAGAATTTGAGCATTCACAAGACGTCCCAAAGCTAGGGTATCTCGAGAACGTTCTTAATGTTATACTGGAACTCGACACAGTTTTGTTGTATAATGTAGGATATACTGACTTGACATGTACTGGTAGGAATCCATCCTGGCAGCCATGTTGAAACAAATTTCGAGTACAGTATCCTGCCCAAACTCTGAACAGCAATGTCAGCTGTAGAACTCCCATAGAATCATGGAGGTCGATCTTTGATGAAAAACAAAGATAAACACCTCAAAGTAGATGGGATTTATTGAGGGCAGAATCAAAGGGAATTATCTCCTGATGGAGGAAATACCACAAGGACTATTTGAACGGACAGATCATATGATCAGTTTTCACAAAAGAGCCTCAGACATGTACGGCTGTTGAGTATATGGAACATACTTACTATCAGTACTGATGCCATGCTATTAGGAATACATCTATGGTTATCCTTCTGCTAATTCAATCACAGGAAGTGAAATTCCCCACCTTAAAATCAAATTTATCGGAACAGGAAGTTGACAAAATGCATATAATCCATTATTCTTCATTATTTTAATGGTTGTAGAGGGTGATCGAATTTATGAGAACTGCTAATTGAGTTGACCATTTAAATTTGGCTGATGTGACCCAGATCTTCAAGAACACATGATGTTTCTCATTACTATACATTTGACTGGAAAATTGTTTGCCAAAATTCGTTGATTTCTGTACATCTATCTGGATTCGTCATGTCTTCTATTGGGACAAAACTTCATTCATGTTTATGGAGGTAAATAAATGAATAATGAAAACTGGTTGTGCACCCTATAGTGACTGAGACTGATCGAAACATCCACTGACCTGTCAGTGGTCGGACCTGTAGATGTCAGTGCACAACCCAGGTAAAAACACTGATTCTATAGGTTTTGGGGTGAGTTTACTATGTCCTTTGTTACATATTTTGTACAGGCCCATCACCACAGAGAACAAGGGTCATAAGTTACTGAAGAAGATGGGCTGGTCTGAAGGAGAAGGTCTGGGGAAGGCTAATGCTGGCATCCAGGAACCTGTGAGTATACTCTTCATATACAGTAGATCCTTGCTAATGTATATATACCATCGATTCTGATATAAGGCCGGTGCTATGTTGTCTCCCAAATTAACAGCAGTGTAACCCCTATAAAGCGGCTATGGGGGGGGGGGGTTGTCTTAATGTCGCACTCAAGTTTGTTTCACTCATATGGTGATAGTCAGTTTGGTTGGCAGAGGAAAGGAAGCCGGAGTACCCGGAGAGAACCACCGCCCGTCGGCAGGTAACTGACAAACTTCCACACATGGACCAGCTGGGCTCGAACCCATGCCGGTTCAGTGGTGTGAGGCTCGCAGTCACAGCGAAGAGCCTTAGACCACTTGGCCACCAAGGGCACCACCTATAGATTTTCAGCTTGATGAATGGTTGAAGTAATCAGGGTTCATACAGGGCCTGGAAAAGCCTTGAAAGTGAAAGGTTATTCCCAGGCCTTGAATATCAGCATTTTTTTACCAAAGAGTCTGGAAAAGCCTTGTAATTTTCAAGAGGCAATGATCTTTTCGACAGATTTGTAAAAGAACGATACTTTGCTTGTGTCAAAAAGGATTTCTCACAAAACTGTGGAAGGAATATATTTAGATTTCATGGGAAAAGAGAGTATTTTGAGTAATGAAGTAGAATCTAAAGATTTAGGATCAGGGGGGTAAAATTTGTGATCTGGTAAAAGCCTGAAGGGACTCTGACGGCTGGAAATGGGCCTGGAAAATGAGAATTTATGACCTGGAAAAATCCTGAAAATCTGTATGCCTACAGGTGTATGAACCATGACAGCTGTTATTGGGGGACCAAATTTGAACCACCTTATAGATGTACATTTATTAAGTTGGAAGACTCCATAGCACAGTCTTCCTCACATCAGAATCAGTGTTTTATTGAGGCACAGCCATGTTCATATCAGAATCAGCGCTCTATTGAGGCACAGTTGTCCTTATATCAAAATCAATGCTCTGTTGAGGCAGTCCACTCTTCCTCGTATCAGAATCGGTACTTTTTTGAGGCACAGTCTTCCTCAGTAAAATATCAGAATCAGTGCTATATTGAGGCACAGTCTTCCTCCTGTGAGAATCAGCACTATACTGAGGAACAGTCTTCCTGATATCAGAATCAGTGCTATATTGAATCAAAAACTTCCTCATGTCAGAATCGGTGCTATATTGTGGCACTTTCTTCCTCGTCAGGATCAGCACTATATTGAAGCACAGTCCTCCTCATATCAGAATCGCTGCTTTATTGAGGTGCAGTCGTTATCAGAATCAGTGCTATATTGAGGCACAGTCTTCCTGTTATCAGAATCAGTGCTATATTGAGGCACAGTCTTCCTCATATCAGAATCAGTGCTATATTGAGGCACAGTCTTCCTCATATCAGAATCAGTGCTATATTGAGGCACAGTCTTCCTCATATCGG
>JAVTVY010020523.1:0-76711 GCA_036873755.1 Hanleya hanleyi
ATAACTGACATATCCAACTTAACTTTTAATTAAAAACGGTCCTTTCTTTCAAGGAGAACTCGCCTTAACGTGTTTCCCACTCTACCCCTCTTCCTTGATAATTTCTTTGTGAATTGACTTGTTTTATGGGAATCATCCAGGTTATGTTGGAGATAGAGCGCTTTTATTTCACGCTAACCAACTGTATGGCACCGCCATTAGATATGTCGAAGTTGAGGAAGATTGATATCCGAATTGAGTGAAAGTAATGTTAGCGTTGTGGTGAAGAACACCTTATTTCAGGGAGCATATATGTAGTGCAAATCCCTGAAGCAATATGATGTCAAGGAGATTTCTCTTTTAAAAAGTATGGTCAGTTGGTGAATACTTGCCATCCCATTATCACCAGTTATAAAATCCCATCATGTTCAAGCATAGGCCAAAATGGAAATGCATTACATAGAGGACCACAAATCAGCTGTGCAGAAGGAGTCTTTTGTTCAAAATTTATCATGTTAAATCCAGGAAAATGCTAAATATTGTGATATTTTTGTAATATTATTATTTACTTCACATGATTTTCTCGTGATATTGCTATAATTAAACTTCTAAGTTCCCATCCATTCAATGAACACCGTAAATTCTCTGACAGCTCAACCATGGGAAATGCATTTTGCAAGAATTTGATGCAGGGCTTGTTTTTCCACAGGAATCCAGGAATCTGATTCCTGTCAGCACTCCTGCAAAATAATTTGCGGGAATCCAACAGATTCCCGTAAAATATTCGAAATGATAGCATTGGATTCCCGTGGATTTCCATAGAGCTGGGTTGCGAGAATCTATTTGGATTCCCGTGAATTCTGATGAAAAACAAGGCCTGTGATGTACATTGTACATGTTGTAATGGCACACATTAGCTGTAAGAACATCTTTTTGATTTCTCGTAAAGTTTTACAGGATGATCAAATTTCTTACATCAGCTAATGGAAATGATACATATCAGATTTTGGAAGGACTGAATGTTAGAGAAATACTGTGACTGAAATATGAGACTTTAGCAGCCACGATGGAGATTGCAGAAATAGGCGAAACTGTTTATTCGGTTCTGAGGACTTTTTTTTATGATTATCAATCCAACGGAACTGCAAAAATTTCAGCTGATAGAATCAATTCATTAGATAGATCAGCAATTGTCATGACTTGATACATGAACTGTTTATACACATACATGATCAAAATTCAATTGAATTCCATAATTAAATTCAGTTCAGTCAATTATTTTATGAAATTCAATCAGTCTTTGTAATCAATTTTAGCAGCTAATACAATCAAAGAGGTACAGGTAACAATGAAATAATATTTTCAACTTTCTATTCTAATATTTGACCATGCTCTCAGTTCGACATGGTGGAAAATTTCACTTTCTGTGATTGAATATTACCATATATAATTCCATCCCTGATAAAGATTGTTCTACTGCTCACTGTTCTTGATAAAAATCTCACAAACAAGGTAACTTCTATCCCTACATCTCTGGTCTGTACTCTGAGCTATATATTGATGGATTCTGCTGGGCATGCCCTACATGTATGCTTTCAGGATTTAGGGGGTTATGGGTTAGGGTGATAATTTTTCAGAAAAACGAGTGTGGATTTTAGCTACGTTTGAACCTTTCCACTTCAAGGCTAGCTTGACACAAAATATTAAAATGTCTCATCTGTAATTTTATATTTTAAACTGAAGATTATTCATAATAGAGACTGAAAATCAAGATACATTTAAACTTCATATTTTAACCTGTATACATGTATGTCAGGACCGAATATTTCTCGAGTTTTGTTGTAAATTAATAAATGATAGACATGATGGAGAAGGCCGAGATATTCATCGCACGATTGTCATCTCTGTTTGAGCTCAGCCTTATAATCATCGCTAGTAATAACTTATTCATGGTCCTAACACTTGACACCTCAACATTGACGTTATTATTTTCTCTTTCGTCAGCACATGATGATTATATTTGTCGTGATCGCATCTCGGTGGCAGTATAAAGACGAGAAAGAGACCTTTAAGAAGTAACGCGAGCGGCGAGGGGTTTCACTGTATCCACGCCGATAGTTTAGCGGGTAACAATGAATCCAGCCTGTCAGCGACTGATCGCAATGTATTGATCGTGGGTTTTCCAATAATCTGATAGAACGCTCATTTATATGGAAGACTGCTGGTAGCAGCTCATTTTCCACAAAGGAAATATGGGCTAAGTAAGAGGGACATGTCGGAGGTGGATGCCACCGGTTTACCACAGTCCCTTACAATGTGCCATATCATTCAATCAGTGGGAGAATTAAGAAGTTGCACTGTTCTTCCCAGCTACGCTGCCATTAAAATGCAATAAACCAGTTCTTATGGAGATACAATGGCAGCTCTGCAAAATTCTCTCTCGGTCTTAATTGTAAATTTGACAGGACTGTCTTGGTTTCTTGTTCAAGTGTAAGTGCAGTCCATTTCCAAGATTGCAATAAAATGTACATACATGTAATGTTAATCATCTCCCCCATATTTCGCTACTCAAAATGATTCAAAAATGGAACATATTTTTACAGTATAGCCTTGAGATAATGAGATGTGGTAAACCATTTCATAATAATGTTACCAATGAGGATTTTGACATTGTTTGAGTAAGAATAAAATTAGAAAGCCCGAAAACAACGAACAATTTATTTATACTGTATGTATTTACAACATCATATATGCCAGTGACCCTAAACATGATCACAAATGGTAATGGATTACCCTCAAACAAGTTAAAGATGTCATTTTAAGATTGAAGAACTTGATATGGTTCAATACAAACTGTTACCTGCTACATATACATGTGTACATGTACGACAATCCAGGAAATTGTGAATTAGGATATGGGAATGGAAACTTGCCCGAATTCAGCAAGGTTCCCAAATTTGGCAGTAGAACACATATTTTTTCACTTGTAGAAAAAAACACCACACAGAACTTTGAAAAGCGACAGTGAAATCCGATCACTAACCGGAAGTGCCTACTGCTTTCCAAGTGAAATATTGTGATTTAAGTTGCCGATTTCGTGAATAGTTGAAGCCAATGTTCCCAAATTTGACAACGCAATTTCCCGAACTGATGAAGCAATTAACGTTCTGAACATTAAGGGAGTTCCAGACAAATCAATTTTTACGTCTACTGCGCATGTTTCTGCGCATCTCCACTAAAATAGCGACGCTTAAAAGAAATTCAATGGAAAAGGAAAATATAAACTTCTAGAAGAACACTTGTGAATGGATTTTTGAATTAGATAAAGTGTTTTCCCAAATTTTGAGGCAAACTATCTCAACGAATTAACGCTGGCAATGTGACTTAATGAAATCAGGATACATATAAATTGGCCTCATGAACATGTTTTTTCTAAGTTGGCATCCTACTGTCTTGAAGAGAAATCTGGTTGACCTCTCATTTTTATCAGATTTTCCGATTCCGCATTATTCCAGAAAACCATTGAGGCATTTTGGAGAAAATTGCATTTTATCTTCTTGGAAAATTTTAGATTTTTCTATGAAAATACAGGCATAGAATTAAGGGTTCACAACCGACATAGAGGTATTTGTTGTGTAATAATTTACCGCTGGGACGTCTTTCATCCCGAGTCAAAACCCCTCGATTGAGCAGGTATAGAAGTTGACCTACATGTCACGTGCTTGCCATGGATACAGTACCGGGACAGTGACATTTCCAACACGAGCAGGCTCGCGTTTGTCTGCATTTGTGGGCGAAGGGCTAAGAAGAACGAAGTTATATTATATATCTTTTCTCATACAGACAAGCGGGCAGTTTAGGGCTGGAAATGGAATGGTTCAGATATCGAGTGCCTTTGCGCTCATTCAGTGTATCACGGAAAGAATGTTACTGTGTTATTGCGGGGGGAGGTAAACGCACTCTCCCTCAACCGTGATGAGCTGTTTCACGAGGCAGTATTTTGTATTCTTGCAAAATGTGAAAGTTTACCCTATTTACAACATGTATTTGCACACGACATGCACAACACAGAAGGTTAGAATTCCTATCTAATCCTGATATATAGGGATAAACCACGATAGTACACCATATAAATTTCCAGATCATACAAAATTAGGCCTGGTGACCCCTAAATTTTATCTTTTATTTTGAATGTTGAAGATTTGCTCTACCTCTTGTCGAAATATTAGAAAAATGACATTTTCAAATTGTCTGGAATCTCCTTATATGGCCTTGTTGTGTATAAGATGCAGTCGGTATGATGGTCTGTGTATTCAAGCTGGTACATGATGCACATGTAGAAGGATAACAATCACTGTCTAGTAGCTAGTTAATCTGTCAACCTGACATTGATTTGCATTATTGATTCACTGTGTTATTAAGAATGTACAGACTATAGCCTACATGTACATTCCCTGGTACAGCAAGTCTGTCTGATATGATACAGATAACAGCCAGAGGACTTATCTATTGACACCAGATAAGTCTGAGATAAGTCTCACTTCCTCATGATATTAAAAACTGATGATACTGTAAAACATGACCACAAGTGTGCACATGCAGAGTTGGATATAAAGCTTGAGGCAATCTTCATGCACCAAACAAACAAATGTACCCTATTTCTTCTAATTTTTCGAACAGCATTTTTAGACTTCCAAGCAGAAAAAAACATCTTTATGTCATCTCGGGCTAAATACTGTGGTATGGATATGTTATTTTTCCCAAGAACTGAGAAGGCAGCTAGTGAAATTTGAAGAATGTTAGCAGAATTTCTCTCTGCAGTTGCCTGAAGTTAAGTTTTGCCGTCTGAATAATAATAAGGAATAGGGTATAGGTGTTTCAAATCAGTTAAAATCTTCACTGGGAAAGCTAAAGTAAAAATAATTACCACAAACACTTCAAGACAAGTTTATTAGACGAGGCATGTCTGTTGTCCAAGTGTTTGCATGCTGAAAGCATGCCAGTTAAAGATATGAACTGATTTGAAATTCCTATACATGTATGTTGTTGTCTTTTATAGTGCATGACCAAAATTTGTTAGAACTGTAGTGAAAATGGAAATTAATAAGAAAAACTCGTATAAAAGGGGTTTCGTCCAGTACCTCGGTTGTTGGCCCTGAGTAACGTACATGTACATGTATGTATACAGCTTATCATGGCAGGTTATTGTTCTTCTGTTTTCAAAATTGTCATGTGCGAAGGCACCTGAAAACATGTATCTGATTCTGGGGGAATTATATTAATGACAATATAATACAATGTACATGTATTTTTCGCCTCATTTTATTCCTGATAGTTTTCAGCACAGCCCACGGCCTACACATTTCATCTCCTCTAGTTTTTGCATACTTCCATTATAGCATCCTTTGGGTGCACTCCGGAGATTCTTTTATTCGGCATGGAATAGACTATGGGTCCGTTTTTAGGCCACCAGTTGTCGCAAAACCTTCAACCCAAATCACTTATATATATATATTTTCTGAAAGAGCATGATGAAACTATTATTTTAAGATATAACACTGCTATGTTATAGAAAAATTTAACTCGAACATTCTCCTCCATGCTTGCTTCATTTTTCCTAGAAAACCCCTTAAAAATGTCGAAAAATGGTCAAATTCGGCTCAATTTCCAGAAAAATCTGTAAGAGCGATTTCAATTAAACTTCTTACTCACGTTCCCTGGTCCGGTCTCAACTTAAAAAGGCAAAAAAAAGGGGATGTTAACCTAACCATTTTTTGTCAGATTTTCTTCCCGTAAATGAGTCCCGATTTTTAGTCACACCCAAGGGGCATAACTGAGGCAGGACAAACTTTACTCCATGATCCCGATCAGCGTGTAGACGAAGCCAGCACTCGATTTGTACGCACTCGTTTGCAGCGTTGATAATGCTGAATAGGATGGCATTATAGATATAAGCTATTAAGAAGACAAGAAGAATTATGATGTAGCAGAACAAGGGCAGTCTATCGTATTATGAAATTAGAGAGGGGCCATTACTACGAAACTGTGGAGGGCAACCTTTCTGCCAGTACATGGTTCAAAGTGGTAAAAAAAAAAAAAAAAAAAATTTGCAGGGAATCTTTGACTGACCATAACCAATACGAAAAGTTATGAAGAATTATTTAGAATTGAAATTTGCTTTGTATTTATCCAAAAATTATCCGAACTAAGTCGCATAGGATGATTAAAGCTAAATGGTTTCGATGACAGGCGAGGGTGATATAAGCAATGTTACCATGTGAGGACGTTTTAAGCTGTGAATTGGTTGTCAACTTGACCCGATTCATGTTGAGATTTAAATTCATGTCATCGGCACTCTCCGACTTACTATTTTTAGGAGTCGGAAATTTCCAGGGCTTGAGGTGAATTTTGTTGAGGAATGAACTCGAGATGGGTCAGATCCAGTTAGTGAATCCAAATCTGGATTGGTTTTTAATCAGATTGCCAGTGATCTTGACCCATTCTCCCGATGCCAGAGCATAAATTGAGGGCCAAGCAATGTGTCATATAATTTGTCCAATGCGGTTGATCTGAATTCAGACATTTGTATCCATGTTTGTTCTGAATTGAGAGACGCCCACATTTTGGGGCAGTTCGTCCTGTAAGGATCTTCAAACCGGGGACATCGTTTGCAATACAGCTTGTCAGGTAGCTTTTCCCGGTTCAACAAAGGTTCCCTAGTTGCCTATTGTGTTTTCCTTACATGACGAATATGCCACATTTTGTGGGAATACATGTTTTGCGAGATCTCACAAAGATGGAGAACCAGTCTGGCACGTTGTCCATTCATTGGCTGTTATTGTTATCAGATCATTAAAGTTTCAGTTGCACAAAGCATGCTCTCAAGCAGGGGTGCTTATGGAGTATAAAAACCTGTCTATTGGAGGGTAGGCTACCTAATATCAGGTGTATGGGTTGGTTGGTTGTTTGAAGTTTAACGTCGCACCTAACCTTCAGGTTTATGGGGATTTAGAATCAGCAACTAGAGCTGGTATGAGTGAATTCATGTATGAAAGGCAGGCAATATACGGATTTGCAGTAGGCGAGCCTATACACTCCATGATTACCAATATGATACAGTTAACATGTTACTGTTCCATCCATTCTCCCAGAAATCCATCAGGGCTCAGCGAATTCAGACAAGATGTAATTTGTCAAACACAGTCTGGCCCCACAGCGGTTCCTGTCCTGCTAAAACCGACATAATTCCAAGGGAAAATGAATTTCTTTGGGACTAATGCTCAAAAATATCCCTGCAGGGCAGTCATGGTAAAGGATGCAAAATATCCATAGGAGCGCTAGGTTTTTATACTATGTAATCGTTCCACAGTTCTCCGAGACTAATGCAAATCCTGTGTGCACACAAATGATATGGTAATATTAATATTCGTGTCTAGTCCACAGGGCACCTGTAGATTTAACATGGTGTGTGAGAAGCATCATATAAAACAAGGGACGTCTCTTTTTGGCCTCCTACTATGACTTAATCAGCCGCCTACTTTCTATGAAAGAATAAAAAGGGTGGCACCTTTAAGACTAACTAGGTTTAATGGTCACGAGCTTCCGCAGATAGTGGATATCTGCCTCATCAGGTGAAGTCATAGTAATATAAAAGGAGCAAAAATTAAATAGAATAACACAGTGAACAGAAAGAATACAATGAAACAGGTCATTGGGAAAATTCACCCTACGCCCACCTCAACCCTTTCTTGAAATGCAAAAATATTTAAAAACGAACACAATTGCGATGAAACTAATCTGCCTTTGCACATAATACTGAGAGACGAGCCTATCCTATCTGTGCAGTGATCCAAGACTTCAGCTGAAACTGCTGGTTCGTATTTCATTTTGCCCTATCTTTTAACCCAGGACAATATTCTGAAGTGGTGATAAGTGACATAACTTCATACCTATGTGCTATATTTTCTCATTATTCAAAGAAAGTGTCATTATGCTTAGAATAATGTATAATATGGGAAGTATTACGGGGGAAGTATTACGGGGAAAATATGCCAGCTATCATCAGTTCAAATATTGTTCCGGGTTAGAAGATAGGGTACAATAGTGATCAGCTGAAGTCACAGGTCACTGCACAGAGAGGCTCTTCTTTGTTCTTTCAATAATGTGCAAAAGCGGGATTGCAATATACAAGGCGAAAACACAGAATACAAACTTCCTGTACACTCCTATAATTATCCTGACAGGCACTAATTCAATTCTACATGTACATGTATATGCCGTCAGACCTGTTAGAATTATATCCCTTCCCTCATTCCATTTTGTAGCCGCCCAGGGGGGAGACAATTACCATGCATGGTTTCACAGACAACCACAGTATTTGTAATGGTTGGGTTCGGGTACATGCACACATCTGTAGTTTGGTCAGGTAGAAGGTCAGATCATATTTGCATGTAAATTAACCACCGAAATTGGCCAATAATTTATATGTTTTCTGGCATGCCATATGGCAAAATGTACAGTCATGACAGTAGACAATTATGAATGACATGGGGGAAATATGAATTATCTGGGAACTGAAGAAATTCAGCCCTGAAGGAAATGTTTTCAGATTTTAATACAATAATCCTGTGATGCAATAACTACTTTGATTCACATACATGAAGCCTATGCAGCATTCATTGGACCCTGACAGGTCTTGTATCGCCCTTCTATGAAGTCCTACTCGTGAAGAATTAATTATCTGGCATACCATACTGATTCAGCAGTATTAGCCCACCAAGAAGCCCTCTGCATATGAAATCGTCAGAGGACAGTACAGTCAAAGCATCTGTACAATAGACTAGTGAATGAGGTGGCAATATGTATGTCAATGTATGAAGGAACGGTACATTACATGCATACCGGTATGAATTTTGAATGACAACTGGCAGTAGCATGAATAACATTATACATTTATGACTTGATTCCTACATGTACTTATATTATGTTATGTTTATATATGAGTAAAGAGACATGCTGAGTGAAGAAAGCACGACTGAAGACTGATGAGATTGCATGACTGAAGAGAATGTGCGACTGAAGCGGATGTGTGACTGAGATATTGTGACTGAAGAGACATAGTAACTGAAGAGAATTGATGACTGAAGAGATATTGTGACTGAAGAGACATGGTGATTGGAGAGACATGGTGACTGGAGAAGCATTGTGACTGAAGAGATATTGTGACTGAAGAGATATTGTGACTGAAGACATGCGATGACTGCAGAGACTTGGTGACTTGAGAAACATGGTGACTGAAGAGAATGTGTGATTGAAAAGACAGTGTAACTGAAGAGACATGTTTGAGGCAGAGATTGTGATTGAAGAGATATTGTGACTGAAGAGACGTGTTTAATGCAGAGATTGTGATTAAAGAGACATGGCGACCGAAGAGATATTGTGACTGAAGAGACATGGTGAATGAAGATACTGTATGACTGAAGAGACAGTGTGACTGTAGAGATTGTGGCGGAAGAGACAATGACCGACTAAAAAGAGTGTGACTGCAGAGACTTTGACTGAAAAGACATTGTGACTGGAGAGATATTGTGACTGAAGAGATATTTTTGACTGAAGAGATATAGTGACTGAAGAAACTGCATGACTGAAGAGACATTGTGACTAAAGAGATATTGTGACTGAACAGACATGGTGACTGAAGATACTGCATGACTAAAGAGACAGTGTGACTGTAGAGATTGTGGCGGAAGGAACAGTGTGACTGAAAAGAGTGTGACTGCAGAGACGCTGTGGCTGAAGAGACAGTGAGTGTCAATGAAGAAAGTGTGACTGCAGAGAACTTGTGACTAAAGAGACAGTGAGTGTCAATGAAAAAGTGTGACTGCAGAGAACTTGTGACTAAAGAGACAGTGTGACTGAGAAGATTGTGACTGCAGAGACAGTGTGAGAGACAATGTGACTGAAATAAGTGTGACTGCAGAGACATGGTGACTGAAGAGATATGGTGACTGAACAGACATGGTGACTGAAGATACTGGATGATCGGAGAGACAATGACTGTGACTGAAAAGAGTGTGACTGCAGAGACATCGTGGCTGAAGAGAGTGATTGTCAATAAAGAAAGTGTGACTGCAGAGAAATTATGACTAAACAGACAGTCTGACTGAGAAGATTGTGACTGCAGAGACACTGTGAGTGCAGAGACTGATTGGAGAGATTACATCACAGAAGAGACTGTGACTGAAAAGGTAGAGAAGGTAATATTATGGTTTTAACATTGCATTCATTGTGACTGAAGAGAGTGTGTGACTGCAGAGCTTGTGGCTGAAGAGACAGTGTGACTCAAAAGATTGTACTGCAGAGACATTGTGAATGATAGACATGGTTACTGGAGAGACTACATGAATGAAGCGACTGTGACTGAAAAGATTAGAGAAGGTATTATGGTTTAACATCACATTCAATGTGACTGATGAGTGTGTGACTACAGAGCTTGTGGCTGAAGAGGCTGTGACTGAAAAGAGTGTGACTGCCGAAACATTCAGAGACTGCTTGAATGAGGAGAGTGTGACTGAAGAGACATTGTGAAAGAGACCGTGTGACTGTAGAGCTTGTGACTGAAAAGACAGTGTGACTGAAGAAAATGTGACTGCATAGAGACTGTGACTGAAGAAAGTATGACTGCAGAGACATATAGAGACAGTGTGACTGAAGAGACTCTGGCTGATGAGACAGGGTGTGCCTGCACAGAGTGTGACTGCAGAGACATTGTGACTGAAGAGACATGGTGCTGACCGAAAATCTCCGACGAGATTGAATCGTTAAGTCATTGTTAACTGTGTTTCAGATCAACAAAACATCATGATTTACAATGTTCTGGAGAGCCCTTGGCCAATGATGAAAAATCCTCAATGGTCCAAGAACTAATGTGTGATTGTGGTGACTATCACTAATGTTACAGTACAGGGATAGGGGGGGGGGGGGGAAATTTCTGTCTGGTTCACATATTATCACTGTACAAGGCATATATCATTGACCATTCTGACAGTGTTGGTGTTTGGGAAAAACAGTGTAAGTGGCATAATTCCTCAGACACTGACAATTCTATTCAGTCAGCACAACACCATATATGGACATCATGACGTTTGTAAAGCTACTGTACAAATTCAGGGCATTAGATTACCCCCTCGATACTGTTTTTTTTATTGCATTGAGAATCAATGTTCAGTTATATGCTCATGGTGATTCTTCATCAATTGCCAATGATATTTTATACAAGGCTCCCATTTTGCCACAATTCTGGGGCTTTTCACTAATTTGAGTGCATTTCGCTGCCTAAAAATTTTTTTTGCCATGCCGAACAGAGGTTGTGCCCAAATTAATTAACACCACATGTGGAGCCTACAATAAGAGGCTAATACTAATGATTAGCCATCCACCACCACTCATCAGAGTACTAATTTGTCCATCTATGTTACTAGGTTTAAAAGGCCTCAAACTGGGGCTACGGTAAAGTATGTTAAAGGTATCTCCTAACATAGCCCCAGGCAAGTTCTCCCTTTAGCTTGAAATGGTCAATTTACTGTCCATTAAATTTTATCACTTTTCATCTGATAACCAACCACACCAGGTTATAACAGCTGAATGAGTAATTAGGCAAACCATGTGAAGAGTGACAAGGGGTGTGGCAGGCTGTGGCACTTGTTCATGCAATATAGATCAACCCAAATGCTTTGACTTTACAAGAAAAATATTCATTCCGTCCTAGAAAATTTTGGGAATATACAGCACCTAGTTGAAGTAATTGATGATGTTGAGAATGCTGAACATTGTACCAAATGTACTTGAAGGACCTTGGTTAGCTCTGGGACATTAAAACTGAGAAATGTAGTCCATGCAGAGAAAATTGTGATAAAAATCCCTTCAAAAGGTTAATATTTGTAACTTCTGGCAATCAGCCAGTTTGTCTGGTTTTTCTGTACCATCTGTGACCTTAAAATCTAAATACATGAAGAGACATGTGCTATGTCACTATTCAATATATCACCACCAGGGCCAAAATCAACAAGTTTGTGGTGTTAAAACACAGCATGCAGTGTTAATAATATTGACCCTGTTACATGTAATATACATGTAGACAAAACAATAACTGGTTTTCCCCATGCCTTCAGCAGTGGGATATTTAATGCAGATAATCCCAGATCAAAGGAAGAGCAGTTATAGATTAACTACATGTAGATCTCCAACCCTTTTAATATTACTGACAGATAAACTGTAACTTGCCCCATTTTTGCACCATGAATTCTGTATGCATACAGGTACAATAAATCAAAATTGAAATTATATTGCTTAAACGGCCAAATTCAATGGGGTATGCGTTTCAGTCAACAACTGAAATTGCCATTAAATAGCTTACTCTCAATATATCAACAACATTGTACATGCAATTATGGCTACATGTAAGCACATCTATCTCTGGCTGTCTCTGCTACATGTCGCTGGAGCAAAGGATCGTCTGGTACTTTCAAAATGGCGACTGTGAGGAATCCTCAGATGTCCATCCTCGCGAGCCAGTGTATTGATTGATCTGTAAGGATCGATACACTGGCTTGGTAATAGTTACCCGTAGCAGTTCTGGATATAAGTAGATCACCTGGTTTCTTATAAATCAGACCAATCATTGAACGCGCTAAGCTAGCTGATATGCTAATCCGCTGTGAGGTTTGACGTCCATAGCTGGCCAAACTACTTTGATGTCAGACTGAAATCAACATCAGAAGTCAAAGCAAAAACCGCAGGTTTGGGATAATGACATGCCGATTCAGAACAAGTGCAGGGGATGAAATGTACAAGATTGTATAATACTGGCAATGACTCAAGAACTCAAATCAAAATCACCAAAAATGTCCAGGTAAACCCTCTGCGAGAATTTAGGATATGCCTGAACTTGTAAAGATGCAGATGTCAGTCTCTCGCATCTGTAAAATCTGAGACCTGTTGAGCACTCTCCTGGATTATGTGATGAGTGAGTGATCACTCTCCATCTCATTCACAGCTTTAAGGAGATCAAAAGGCTGTCCAGGAGAAAAAGTTAGGAGAGTGTCAGATGGAGAGCGAGAGTGATCACTCTCCTTAAGATTGAGAGACTGAGGTGTGTTTCGTTCTCAAGACAAATTCTTGCCTCAAAGTATAACCTCCACCTGAAATACCTAATTTGAAATATTACATATTGAAGATATTCACCTTGACAGAGACACGGTTGCAGACAGCTTTTGTCAGTTTGAGCCATGTTGGTAACTCGAGTAATTCGGTAAGTACCGTCTCGTCCAATTCCAAGTTGGACAACTCTCCCTCTCCTCGTAATGTACTGAGGTTAATCTTGTCAGGGGACAAATTCTTGGTGAATCTGTAAATCATAAATTAAACTTAAATTAATATTTTTCATTCAATATGGCAGTTCCATCATGTTCCGCAGCTCTCGGTTGATTTTTCTGCTACGCTGCAACACTCCTGCACCCTCGCCAGTGTATGACATTGATAAGCTTTGGCGAAAAGGTGATATTATTGCTGCTGGAAAATCTAAAATTTACCTACTTACAAAGATTGGGGTATTTTAAGTATTTCAGACATTACTTTTAATAAATTCAACTTTGAAACCGAAGTCAGCAATCAGCCAGTTTCAGGTCTGCCCACACACAGTTCCATGGCTGTATTCAGACGCATGGCTGCAGAAGAAAGCACCTACAACAATAGTCGTGGAGAAGCATTCAAAATGTAGTGCAGATAAGACAGCTCACCAATAAGCTTGTCTAAGACCCTAAATACATACATGCTTTGGGAATCCTTACCAAGCCCCTCCTGGTCCTTGGCTCTTGGTACTGTCTTGATGCTTAATCATGTTAACAGATCATCCATCAAGCTGATTCACACAGATTAAGGACTACTTAACCTGCTTACAGGGGGTTCTTTAAGGCCCATTTCCACAGCACGCGTTTTCGCAGCGACAACCACATTCGAAAAATAGCTGTCATGTTATTAAATGGTGTAGTACTCACAGCACGCGTCAGTCGCGGCGACATCAGAACCACATTTTTGACGCGCGACAAAATTAGAACCAGGGCTATTCAACGCGTTGTCGCTGAACTATCGACCAATCGGAGGGGATAGAAATCGTTAGCCCGGTTACGTTGAGGGGAATCCCTTCCGTTGAATGGCTGGAATGGCGAGAGTATCGCTGTCATAATGCGTGCTGTGAAAATGCGCCAAACTGCAAAAAGTTGTGGTTTGCAGTTGTGGTTGTCGCGACGCGTGCTGTGGAAATAGGCCTTCAGGCTTGAAGTTCAACATGTCTCAAGGTGGCTCCCCAGCATCCAAAATGACCATTTGCATAAGTTATGGTGCAGTCAAGAAGCCCATCAAAGCTATGTCACTGCATCACATCACTCTAGCTCTTCTTGGAGTCAACAGGTGAAAGTCATGAATTAAATGTCTCCCCCCAGTATTGAATCAAAAAGTAGTGTGGGGCCCAAAATTCTTCCTCTTAATTTTGCATCTATTCTGAATTGCAACATATACACCGGTATGGAGAAAATGAATTTTGTATAATTCCATAATACCAATACTTGAGAAAAAAAACATATTTGAGGTAAAAAAAAAAACTCATTCGCCATGACTACATTGTAGTTTACACAATGTATAGGGGAAAAATGACATGACTTTTGCACATAAATTCGGAAACCACCTCTATGCTACATGGCGCTCCAGGGGTCGAAATTTACACCTGTCTACCTGTCCCTGACAGGTAATTTTTGAAAGAGACAGGTAGAGAAATAAAGTACCTGTCTCCAGTGACAGGTAGACAACAATTTTTTCTCTTGTGTTCAAAATATATATTTGACAAAATTCATTCAAAACGGCTTCTAATTAATGCATGGAAACAAGGTGTCATTAATTTATTTGTAGCTTGGAACATGTAGCTTTGTCATTAACCTTGAATTAAATATACTTGACAAGTTCAATGATAGCATGTTCAGGTAATTCTTAAAGGTGACAGGTAAATTTGTTGGCCACCTGTCTCCTGTAACAAGTGAATTATTTTGAATATTTTGACCCCTGCGCTCGGAAAGTGCTGTTCTGTTTCTGTCATCTAGCATGACATTGATCAGGTCACCCATCAACAGAAAGTTGGTGTCTGGGAGGACTGTCATACAGAGCGGATCTGTAATGCTTTTCTGTTAGATACGGTAACCAGAAACATGTACATGTATTCGAGGTGTACTAAAGGCTACCCAGCAGTTGAGATCTTTCAAAAAGGAAAGGTCTAACAGCATTGAAACAATTACTGCATATTTTTACCTTAAAGGAGAAGTCTTTTCAATATCATTTTTCTTTAGGAATTTGCACTTTATAAATGCTCCACGAAGAAATATGTTTCACGGAAATAACCCATTCGATGTGACAACTTGCGACAATGTGTTTAGTTTGCTACACGAAAGCGAGGCTTTATGGGCAGCAGCATTGTTCATGTTCCATGTGACGTAACAGAGGCGACACCATTGGTAACATCACTGTTCTTTACCACAACGCTACTGTTACCTCTACTCAACTTGGACGTCATTCTACACCTCAACTCTGATGACGTATTTAATGATGACGTCATATAGATGGTTATCGCGAAATAAAAATCACTCTATTTCCTAAATAAAATGGATTATTCCAATAAAACATGCTATTTCACAAAGAATATACATGTAGATGGGAGAAACTGTATACAGTGGAAAAGACGTTTTGGTGAGTTCTCCTTTGATAGAAGATCAAGGCTGGTTATCGTCCGAAAGGGTTCTCGTATATTTCAAACTGAATACATGTATGTGGTATAAATTTGGAAGACTTCGATATATTGCATAACTTCTGAAAATCCGTACTTTGCAGGATTAAGACTGATAAAGTATTGGGAAATAATAATGCTCCTCAAAAAAGAAGATGAGTGATTCCAAGCCATTGTGTATTCAGGCTACCCAAGTGCCTTTAACAGTATATTTTGACCTGGTAAATAGGTCAAGGTCACTCATCTCCAATTAATCAGGTTCTGTCAATACCTGTGGTGCTAACTAAGAAAGATTAGCTGTTACTATTCAAGAGATAAAATTTCTCTTTTCTATATAATAGCTCATGGTCAATCATTCTCGTTATGAATTTTCCATAATCCTTCAAAATTAGATGAGACCGCGAATACACAGAAACTATAGATATTGGTCATACCATCGAAATCAACCCCCACCATGAAAACTGGCAAGAAACCGATTTGTCAGTTGATGGACTGACTGAGGTTGAGCACAATCACCTTTCTGGTGAATGGTATGTTTATTTTGCAGGTTTAGTTTACATATTTGTTTTCTTTGCCATACTTTTGAAAGAAGAGTGGCACAATATATTGACTGATTGTAAAAAAACCAGAAACGCTAACAGACAGACAGACGACACTGTTGACAATACCCCCTCACACTGGCAAAGTTCTGATAACTCAGCAGGGAATAAAGGCACGACAGATCATGATGCCCCACACTGATGAATGATGTACTATGGTAAATTATTTATACATGTAGGGCTAGTAGTAGACCTATACAGACTGCACGTCGGGCATATAGGCCTATTAATCATGTTAAATATAGGCCCCTACTCTTAAAATTGTTATGTCCAGGTGGCCGGACTCGGACACTGTCGCAACATCCATGGTCACAATTAGGGGTCAATGAAATCAATACTCACTTGGATAAATGCTTGAGGATCTGGTTCTTGATAAGCGATGCCATCTTGATTTACTGGAGAGATTTAGCCACCTTCTTGGGCTGGGCATATCGCTGAAAATTATTAACCACGATCAGTCGATCGACCGTTTTTACGCTCGTCCTGCTACAACGTGCATTCCCTCTGTCCTTCGCTCTGATATCTCACTAAAATGTCCGTATATCTTACCCTAAATCACCATATTGGTGTCCTTCTACGTAAAGTCGAAATAAGTGGACTTTCTTCCCATTTTCAACAGTCCGAAAATCGATGACATGCGTCGCGGTGGGGATACGCCAGGAAGTGATTTTGGAGTGTAGAAAAGAACTTCCGGTATTGCTAAATTTGGATAATCCCGCATCGCGGAGAATGTCGTACATAAACGTGGATAAATTATGCCACGTGTGTTTATGTCATATTCTATAATCCCTCATTCATAAATTAAATATGACGATAAGGTTTAGGATTCGATCAGATTCCATACTAATTAGTCCTTGTAAATCGCACGACCTTATTTACAATAAGGCCAAATTGAACAAGAAAAATAATTCATGTTCTGCTATGGACATGATGGAATGGATTCTAGCACTGGCACCAAGGGTAAATGGCTCTAAATTGCCTATCAATGGTCGTGATATAAATAAATGTTTATTGATCATTAACAATATATTCTGTCCCAGGTGAAACTAAGCAGCTAGATTTAATTGCATTCTCATACAAGGTTACGGCCATCCGTTCGTGGGTGTGGTAACACTCTTATGTGAGCAATCTCGGTAAAACAAGATGGCAAATCAGGCGAATATTCCGTGATCATGGTGATATTTTATCCGAGTTTACTGAGATTATAGTGTAAGTAGCCTGTCTAACAGTAATGAGTTCCCCTATCTCATTGTGCAAAGCAGTATGTGAGTAAAAACGTTCTTGATGGAAACTTGATGACACTCAGAGTGTAGTCTAACGCACTAGCAAACTAATACAGTGGTTTATGAATGACATATTCTCGAAAAATAAATAAATATCATGAACTACCCGGTACGGTATATCAGTGACAGAAATCAAAGACATATGGGGAGAGTACTCCTGCTGAGCAACACCTTTTGACAGAACAACATATAGTCTTATTATTAGCGAATATTAGTTCCGATCCACAGTCATTTCGAATGCCTGGAGTCAACAGCCTGACAGATTTGGGCTCATTTGATATACGGTAGTTGCAATCAACATTAACACACAAGTAGTAGAGAAAGGGGACTTCGTGTCGGGTTGACCTGTCACCTCTGAGTGCATTTTGTGACGTCACTTCAGTGGTGTACCGGCAGTGGTGTACTTGTGAATCTACTGGATGTGGTGGGAACGTTGTTCCAGATTAACATTTTCGTCTCTGGTATGGAACAACACTTGGAGGATGACAACACCGATGACCCTCGATATATATAACCAGCCTTGAGCATCGATCTTCAGAGTTGTACAACACGACGACGATGTGGATGTCCTCCTTTGTACGAGGAGGGGTTTGTGACTGTCGGACATTTCTTCTACATCTTTGACATGAACAGTCAACACATATGCTCAGTCCTACAGTTGTACCAAATGTCATCGAGTGATCAAACAATGTAACCTCTTACATCGCCACGAGAAGACTGTTGATAATAACCGTCAAACGAAACTTTTTCGACGGCGTCTTCCACAATACACCCAGCATTTTGCATGAGCAAGGAAATAACGGGCCTACTATCAGGTGCATAGGGTTGCATTTGATCGCCATCTTAGCTTGCTAAGGGCATTTCACGTTTCCGCCCCCACTCCTGTTAATTTTTTGCTCGTATCTCCGGACCGACAAGAAATTGGGAGCTGAAACTCCGTGACTTTTCAGATTATCATATTGGGGTCATTTTGAGGCTATTTGCATGACCCCCCGAGCAAAGGAGCATGGGTAAATTCAAAATGGCGGCCATGTGGGGGTACCAGAAAAGTGATGTTTTTGCCATATTTCTTCAAAAATTTCGCAAAAATTCAGCAAAGCGATTCTATGCCTTTTACTGAAACCATATGTCTTAGCATCACCAAAACAACCCCCCCTGATGTGTTTTCCCTCCCTCCCTTCCCCCATTAACCCTACCAGGCGTGGGGGGGAATGCCTCCCTACCAAACTTTCTGCGATATTTCCGGAACGCCAAAAAATGGAGAGCTGAAACTTCGTGACGTTATAGGTTATCATATTGGGGTCATTTTGAGCCTATTTGCATAAATTAACGAGCAGAGGATCATGGGTAAATTCAAAATGGCGGCCATGTGGGGTACCAGAAAAAGTGATGTTCTCGTCATATTTCTTCATAATTCTTGCTTTTCTGTACGAAAAAGTGGGTAAAACTTATTTTATTTACCAATTTATTATGCAGTCTTTGCGAAGAAAAAAACAAAAATAAAAAATTCGAAGATTTTGACCGGAAAATCGTCCAAAAATGCTCTTTTTGAAAATGACGTCACAGTGACGTCATCATGGCAGCCATCTTGGATTTTTTTACATTTTCTTGTAGAGCATGACCCAAAGATATAGTGTGGTAAGTTTCAGCTCCCTAGCCTTAGCGATAGCGAAAATATATAGGGGGGGGCACCCCGGGCTGCGGTACACCCCAAATCGCCCAGGCCAGATAGGGTTGAGACTACCCTTAGCTTATTGACTTCATTCTCCGTGTATTTCGCCCGATGTCAGCTTCCCCAAGCATCAAGTCACATGTCCGCGCCATTTAAACGATCCAATGAAATTATCCGCATTCAAATATTTTGACCTGGGAATCTCAACCATGAGACATGTCAATTTCACTTAAGCGCTCGAGGCGCAAGACTGCGGGATTCTACGCGAGCCCAAACCGAAGTTGTGCGAATCAGCTATTTTATTGCTCACTCTAATGGAGCATGCTTCTTTGTTTTTCTTCGGGAATAAACGGCCTAACATATTTGAAAAAAATTAAATCGGCGGCAGTTCGCAGGAAAATTATATGCTTTTTATTTTGTCATAAATCGGCGGCAGTTCGCAGGAAAATTATATGCTTTTTATTTTGTCATGGGGCACTTCGAGGCCCACCAAGGGATCATTTCAGTCGATCGCTTTCTGGAGGTGTGTCTTCCTTTTATGAATGTGATTGCGCCGATGTCGGATGTCACGGGACCAATCGGATGTGACCATTTGAGAAACGCCTCAATACACTCAGATAGCATCCGTTACCGCATGGCTAAGAGCAGAAGTTTCTACGTATGATCGTGCCATGCATTCGGATGATGCTAATCGCAAGACATCATCAGTTTTTCCTACATCTTACATATCTCAAGGGTTTATTCTGTGTATATGGTCCGCCCTCTGTATATGTCATTCGACAAATATATGTACATGTATATATATGTTTATTATGTTTATTGTCTTGGTGGAATCTTACCGCACGATGTCGGGAATTACAGGTCAGTTTTCTGGGTATTCTTGCATTTACCATGTTTACCCATGCGTGTTGAAGCATTTATTCCATCAGACGCCCTCGATGCTCATCTATTAATATCAGATGAGTTCCTTATTTGAGATGATCTGTCATCACAGCTCCTGCTCTAGCGAATCTAATTCCGCTTAAGCCAGTGCTAGGGGCCATTTGGTTACTTCATATTTTCCACATGAAAATCTGCAATAAAAGCGCAACTGGGATACGAGGACTTATGTTTTAGAATCCTCCGTATCCTAGTCTGAATTTGAGGAGCCTAGGGAGGCTTTCCAGTGAAGTTATATGGTTGCTATTTAGTTACACCATTGTCAGTTTTTCGCATCTCTTACATATCTCACCAATTCGAAGTCTTGCTGGAACCCATTGAAACAGTGTCCAAGTACCAGCACCAAAACCCCTTGAGTGTGCGCCCAAATCCCCAGCTGCAAGATAATCCCGTCTGTTTCCTCTCTACCGATGATCCGCATTATCAGATGATGCTTTATATCTTGTGTAGCTCAGTCAAGTCAGTTTCACGCATCTCACATCTACATCTACTATAATGACCTGGCGAAACTTGACGCCCGTTTTCTGATGTCGGATCCAAAGGACGATACCGACGACGATGCGGACGTGTTCGAGGACGAAACCGAGGTTGCAGCACGTACCAAAACTCTCAAACCATAGGCACAAAAACAGGAACCACGTTTCCTGGAATGTTGAAACTAGTTACCTGTCCCCGGATTCAATTGCGACCGGCACAATCTCAACTTGATTAAAGAATTTCCGTACACTTACATGGCGAAAAACGGAGACATGAAGCACGCCATCAAGAAGACGAATAACCACATTGCCCTCTCCACGATCTCCATTCGCTTTCTAGACATCTGGAAATATTTAACGCCTAATTACAACTATGACCAGTGGGTGAAAGCCGAGGACCACGCCCACAGCATAGGGCGCTTTCCATACTATCACATGACTCATCAAGATCATCTGGAAGAGACAGGGCTACCACCCCAAGGTGCCTTCTATGACGATCTGAAAGAAGATGCGCTAGCCAAAACCTTCTATTCCGAACCACAGCAGCCGTGGGAGGGTGAGTGGACGCAGAATCTCCGGACTTTTCCGCGCATGGCAAAACAATCTAGATATCTTTCACTTTGTGGAGGCTACCGACAAAATGGCCGATATCTACCTAGGCATGGATGTAGATGTCTTCAAAGACCATGTGATTATACTGGAGAATCACGTTGTGATATCGTTTCAAGATCGGTCCACCTTTTTCTCGCTTATCGAGCAGAAACACGCCAACAATGTTTGACTGTTTGATCCGCAACATTGTGGGAGGCCCCTGTATCATTATTCATCGGTACCACCGGAAAGCTGTAACCCACAGAGTGGTGAAAAACCCTGTCGCACAATCATCGGCCAAGAAGCCAACGCCCTATACTTATTGTGTTTGGCTCGTCACACACCATCGCTACCCGATGGACAGGAGTTCAAAGTCCAGCAGTCCACGAAATATCTGGCAGAACATTGTTGGACTGAGAAGCTCATCGACGGAGCGTCACCATTCTGTACAAAGTCAACCACACGGAGAAATCGGTTGAAGACGGACGCATTCCCGTGTAACGCCGGATCATGTTCCAATTCCGCGGCTGCTGCTGGAAGGATTATGAGCGTGCGTTCTCAGGAGCGAGATACGAGCACCGTGGTCTGAACTCTGAAGCCTTACGTCGGGAAGTGGAGCAGAGGACCGAGTATACCAAGGAGTTAGGATACGCATCTGTGGAACCAGTGTGAGAGTGTGTCTGAGTGTGTGTGCTGCAGTCAACCAGAGTTTTTTCACGCCCAAGATCGACTGATATATCATCGCCCCACTCTGACCACGACCAACACCTTACGAGCTTTTCAGGTGGAAGACCTATACGGGTCCGTCAAATGTGACATCCACGTCTCCGGCCGTTCGACGCAGGGTTTGCCAACCCATCTTCAGAAACACCGAGGTGGGTCGTTACTACATCTGGAGCACTATGGGGTTCCTCACACAGCCTCGACGTATGTTGATCGGTAGTATGCTTGACTGGTAAATCCGGCTTGTCACCCCCTTACTGCGTTGATTCCTGACTCTCAGTCTGGAAGTCACGCGCATCTACCAAGTGATGGGGTTTATGCCCGAGACCTGATCCAAAGGATCTGCCGATGCCGCGACAACCAGTCTGTCACGAACTTGATGTCAACCCCAGCAAAACCATCATTGCGAAGACGATGAAATTGCTTGGGAACAGCAGCTATTTCAGTTACAAGCGTCTGGTCCGTCATTCATAGTTCAGCCGTCGTCCATCCAAAAAAAAACAATCCTAGTATTCATAGACATAGGCTAGTTTCCTGCAAGAGAGAAGCGGTCAACAGTTTCAAATGATGCCGGCAAGACACCATGATGTTCCAAAAATATCAAATCCGTATAGCTGATCAGTATTATTAATCCATAATATTCGTTGTAATGTCGTCATCTAGACGAAGACCAACCAGGATCGCCACGTCAACGCTAACAATTGCATTACCAGCGTCTGGTCCGTCATTCGCTATTCAACCGTCGTCCATTAAAGAATATCCTCATCCAGAAGAGGAATTAGACACAATTTACGAAAGCCCTGTTTTATAAGTTTCAAGCTTGCATCACCAAACAAGCCCACAAGTGCATTAACTCGCCGTCATTTGGAGGTAACTGACGATACCACATACGAGGGTATCTCTGCCAAACAGCCCATCGCGTAAAACCTTTCGCTGCAGACAGCGTGTATGGCCGGTCAGTTGGCAAAACTCCACATGCTGAAACTCCTGTATGTGTGTTTTTCGACCCTTCGGACTGGCAGTTGAACGCAGATTCTGAATACATGACCGTCTCCAACCCAGACTGGGAGAGTCTAATGAAATCTGAACTGCGCGAACGCTACGGAAGCATTATCGGTGGTTACCGCGGATAGATCATTACGCCTTTGACAAACGGACGTAGGGGATCTTCAAGCTGGATCGGGTATACCATGATCGCCCTCTTATCGAAACCTTATACTGGTACGCTTGGGACAAAAAAACAAGGACAACACGTTCAGCTGTAACGGGGTCAATCGTCGCAATCCTAACATCACCAAAGCCCTGTGCCTAGGTGTGCTCCAGAGCCGGATCAGGGCCAGTGGAACCAACAAGGTCTTCCGTGTCATTGAGCACCAGATGTGCTCCTACATCCAGCAAAGGAATGCCTTCGCCTCTTTTTATTCTCATGACGACATGTATAGACAAAACGAGTTACACCATTACGGCCATGAAAAGGGATTTTGCAATTAACCTCATAAGCATCTACATCATTGGTAGATCCTCGTTACATCTTCAACAATCTGTGAGCAGAGCGAGCAGTTCACAGGAAGATGAGTTTTGTGGTCCTCTGAAGCATACTCCCGAATGTTGCACATCATTTTACCGAAACAGTCCAAGCAGCAGCATAGATGGGCACATGGAAAATAAACGTATTGGGCCCTCGTCTCTTTCCATATCGTGCACCGCATTTTTTCTTCTATCATGTCCTTTTGCACCATGATGGTGTTTTTCTGATACTCTGACTGCCACTTGCCGAAACCGATAAAATCAGCTATAGATAATATTTGTCTGTCGATGAAGTTCCAAGCGTTCTTGAGGGTTGTTGTTGGTACTTCCCGAGCTTGCAGATCTTCTCTCATGGCCTGTAGTCCACCGGGTCTGGATTTCCTGGTCAGCATGCTCTGACTGTTGCATCAACACCTGCAGTAGCCCGCAACCCCGATCTTGCTTTGTCGTCTCCTGGCACGCAGTCTTTTTCATAGCCTGAACTGGGATCCTAGCATCAGGCCTTCTGATTGGTGGACCATTTTCGTTGGTTCAATTTTCAGCGAGGTTGGATGCTATTGGCTCAAAACGAAACAATACGATTGATTGGTTGATTGGGTACTAATTGTGCACCCCTGTTGGCTGACCTCTATCTGTTCTCTTATGAATATGACTATATGCAGGCGCTTTCAAAATCCGATCCATTCAAAGTCCGTTCCTTCTCATTCACCAAACGCTATATAGACGATCTTCTCGCTGTGGATAATCGCTATATAAATGACGCAGTGAAGGATATATATCCACCTTCACTGGATTTGAAGGAAACTACAGATAGCCCTACAGGCACATCTGATTTAGATCTCTATCTCTATAAAAATGAAGCGGGCATTCTCTCTCGTCGACTTTATGACAAAAGAGATGATTACAATTTCGACATCGTAAACTATCCCTTTTTGGATAGTAATATTCCAGTGGGACCTGCATATGGCGTATACATATCTCGCTTAGTAGCATTTGCTAGATCCTGTGTTAAATGTGATGATTTTAACCAACGTCACAAAACATTGTTGCAGAAACTTATAAAACAGTGCTATTCCACCAAGTGCCTCCACTCAAAGTTTCTCAAATTTGGCGATACATATCGCATGCTGATAGCAAAATACGAACGTAACGTGCAAGATCTATGGCGCTACGTTTCGTAACTTGTGTCTAATTCCGCTTAACCCTGGGCTAGGGGCCGTATGAACCCATGTACTTCAAGATCCTCATGGTGCTCATATGAACAGTCACAATCAAAGCGTGACTGAGATACATCATTCTTTAGATGACGACTTTACAACGAATATTATGGATTAAGAATACTGATCAGCGATACGGATTTGATATTTTTGGAACATCATGATGTCTTGCCGGCATCGTTGAAAACTGTTGACCACTTCTCTCTTGCAGAAAACAAGCTTATGTTTACGTATACTATGATTGTCTTTTTGAATTTGGTGCTAATACTGTTATATGGAATATGAAATAGGTCTTTGGATTATGGACGCGGATATTCTCTAATGGACGACGGCTGGATTATGAATGACGGACTAGACGCTTGTAATTTTGTTGCTCGCATATAGCCCGTTTTCCCTCTCGCTGATTGGTGAACCGAGCGGTATAGCCCCCGTGTTTCGCCAGAATCCTCCCAAGCTTAACATGGCAGAATAAGCAAAATTATTAATTCCCTCCTACATTCTATAAGTATTTACCGTCGTATAATTCCTGGCGGAAATTCAACCGGTCGTTGATGTTTGAAGACTGATTGCAGACGGATGAGCTCTTCACGGCAATCAAACTCTTTGCCGAACTCGATAAAACAAATGGACAGAGAGCTGGGAGGGGTTGTTTTATTGCAGGATGGAGCCGAACGACCCATGGAGCCGTGTGATCCCGGAGTGTACATGTAAGTTCATTGAGAGGCACCATGGCTTAGTAGGAACGAATGAAGAAGCCATGTCAATTTGGCTAATCAGCTACTGTGTTGTATGATATCACCTAGCCTTGAAGTGTCTACTCCATCAGACGTCCACGATGCTCATCCATTAACATCAGATGAGTTGTTTGAGCTGATCTGTCATCACTGCTTCCGAGCTAGCATATCTAATTCCGCTTAAATCGATGCTAGGGGCCTTTCTTTGACGCACTCATGAGAAATGAGAAATATCCACCTGCTGAAACAGAGAATGAAGCCAGAGATTTTTCGGAGTTACCGGGGCATCTTTTTTAAGGTGAGGTGATTTTGACTTCCTCGTACGTGTGCACTAAATCCAGATACTCAGTATCGGCGTTGGTGATGGCGAATTGGATGGGGCATGTAGGCATGATGCAGGAGAGGGGTGTCCTTCTTCGGCACTGCTCTGGATTGGTGGTACGTTGGATGAAAGCCATGTATTGCAAAGATAAATGCGTTATTCGAAATGCGTCGTCCCTTCGATAGTCGTCGACTGTGGGTTCGCCTCGGGTTCGCCACAGGTATTTCATGCCTTGGCTGCGGGACGCGATCAAGACGCGTCTTGACAGCTTAGCCTGAAGTTGGACGACCTGATTGGTCGGTTCATCAATGGATGCATCTCCTAGTGCTTTTTCAAGTACTTTGAAGCCACGAGTCACCAGCGGGAGAAATGGTTGGACGACGCTGCCAAGCACATTTTCAAGTCTACACCCTCGTTGAATATGCACCCCACTGAACACGGACAGGCCATCTTCGGCTTGATTGGTGTAACTAGCCATGTAGGTGAGTCTACTGAACTGGTAAGGCACCTTCTTTGTGCAAAGTGTGCTGCTCGGACCTGGTGGTAATGAAGCGTCAGTACAACTTTACCATGCTCGAATGCGATCGGGTGTCCGGTATCTTCTTTTATATCGATGATGATGAAAGAGTTGTAGCAGGGAACGTTGCCGTCTCCGACCGTGTGTGACTCGACCATATAACTTCTCTTTCATGCCCGACGTGCTGCAGGTGGAATCGGCTGTGAAGCCCATCTCGGTGGGTCCAGTCAATTGCAATCCTAGCAGATGCCGTAATTCTATATCCACGGTGTCCGTCAGCCGCAGTTGAAACTTTCGATTGCATTTTTGTACCTCATCTTCACTGCACCCACGAACGGAAGTGATTCTGTCTTTGTCCCCACCTGTCAACAGAGCTTACCAAATCTAAGATCGCACAACGCCTGGATAAGCACTCTCGGTGGAGTGGTATTGGTCTTGAGAGAGTTAATAAGATTTACGATGTGCCCTCGTACGTGATCATGTATCACACCTTGTCCTCTTTCCCCTTGTACCAGGTGTACGGGTACTGGATATCTACAAGGCCACGTTCCCAGCGTCCATGTTTGGGGTGGTGATTTGAACGGTTTAAATGAGGATGCCCGTTTTGGTGTGCTGGGCGACAAGTCCGGTTCCCACTTGGTTTCTCATGCCATTGCGGCCTTATCGGGCGCGGTGACTTCCGGAAGATGGGTACCGTGGGTTGCTGTATCTCTGCTGCATCCAGGTTCAGCGCTGGATTTCCCCACCAATTCTCGCTGCATATGCACGTCTTTCAGTCCTCGGGCAAACACCTCCCATCCTTGAGGATCGGTCATGTGGGTGCCGCCGTTCTGTAAGACAGTTTTCTCCTTAGCGTAGGAGACATTTTGTCGCACCAGCGTTCTAAGACATGTCTTATACTAGACCAACTTGGCCTTCTGGGTCGGGATCAGTAATACGTTGCTTTTTAACTGGTTATACCCGATCTCTCTAAAACTCTGTACAAGGTCGGAGTCCGCACCGCGTACCATAGTGCGGGCCAAATTTGATGGGACAGCCTTCAGAACACGAAGCATGGGTGCGCGCTTCCGCACTCGAGCGAACATAATGTACAACCAACGCTAGAACACACAACCTTTTTATTCTTGGTGGGTACGTACTGGACACCCTGTATCACTACAGAGAAACAAATTCAACAGGAATGGTGTTTGTGTTCTTATTTTTTCTTATCTCTTTCACCCCCAGCTGGAGGAGCCACTGTGGGTGTGTTTACATAATGATGGGCGTTTTAGCCTTTTTGTATTTACACGTGGTGCGTCTCCTCATGAAAGATACCACTACGCAGTCATCGGTGGTCGGGCATGTCTTGCTTCAGGTAGATGAGATGATACCCGTGGTGAGGGTTTCTTGCATCTTCTAAAACTTCTAACGGAAACTGAGTGCGACCGGGATATACTTGTCTCGCCAGGTGCAGCAGTTGAGTGGTGCCTCTCGGGTGGTGCCTACAGGCGGGTTGGGCACAGAGCTGATGAGCGCCACGTCGTAAAACACAACCCCATCAGGGTTAACAGTGTCACCACAAAGCCCACTTGTGATTTCCGCCGTTTGTATCTGGCGGAGAGGCGGTCGCACTTTGTCCATAGAACTGTGTTCATGGTCGAGCGTGGAATAAACATTGACGGATGTGGCTCTTGGTTTTATAGCAGTTTCACCTGGTTAGCCTGGACACAGGAATTTAACGAACTTGGCCATCCTTGCCATTTCACGAGATGCACCGTCTTGTCGTAATCTTGCAATGTTTTCAGTATAGACTGTAACTGCACGTCGTAAAAAGCCCCTTGCTATGGTTCACCGTGAAGGTTTTTCAGTTCATACGCCCGCGGCTGTCAGGATAAGCGGTGTTTTATCACAAAGTTCTCTTCGCTCCAGTTGGCGAGGCAACGGTTCTCGAACTTGCCCTTGATTTTACTTATCGGTACTGGGTCCCCGATCGAGAACACCTCTTTCCGTCGTGGTTGTGGTTGAATGAGGTACAAGATACGCCGGATTTCGTTGCGCTTGGTAACGGTGATGAGTGCTCTCTGAATAGTACGATGATAGGCTCGATTGTAACCGGCCACAAGTTTTGGGAGGACATCGATGTACCGCCTTGTCTTCTTATAGATGAAATATTTGCACATACCTCATTTTTAGCGTACGACATTATCCTTTCTACGACGGGAGTCCTGGTCTCGTAGTACGTGGGGAAAAAGAACACCTGGGTTTTCAGAAACAATTGGTAGTGTTGATGATTTTCGTGCCTTTTGCGAATACAATGGTTTGCGACTCCTCTTGAAGATTCGCTTGAACGCGGTCACAAGATTCTCTCCCGTTTTGGTCCGGATGGGTCCAACCCACGCAGTATATCAATGCAAGTCAAGATAAACCAGTTATCATCATTGAGTTGGGCGAAGGCACTCATATCGACAAAATCCGCTTTGGGTATCTTTACCTCCAACAATGGCCCGGTTTCATGGAGAATGGCGGTGGGCGGCTCGATGTTAGATATAGGTATGTTGTTATTTTCGAACAATCTAGCTCGAACTTGGGTCCGTTTTGTATTACCTGGGACTGGTCCATTCGATAGAGGGCCGACAATGCACTATAGACGGCAGAACTCTGTTGTAATACATCGTGTCCAACACCTTCTCCCACCTCCTCATGGTGAAACCGGAGTGGGAATACAGGCGTCAACTTTCGGTAGGGCATTATGGTAGTTCGAGAAGGTGAGATTAGCGACACTGGCTGACTGAGATTTTCCGAATAGTCCATCACATCGTCCTCCGTCCTATTGATGCGATTGATGATTTGTTCATTCATTGGGTTCTCCAGTGGGTCGTCTATGGCACGAGACAAGGCAAACTCGAGAGCTGCTGTAAACAGCTGTTTCATAATAGGCACCACCTTCGCGAGGGCCGTCCATAGATCAGGGTGAAGCCGATTACGGAATCGTTATAACGACCTAAGCGTGCGAAGAACGAACCGCGGTGTAGGTAGATTGCATGCTCAATGTTTAGCAGTTTGCCGTCGAGGTCACGGCTCAACATCAGTTTCAGTTTGATCCACCCGTCATGGTGTAGAGTAACCTTATTCGATATGATGTTAGGGGTCGAGTCACAGGTCACCCGGTCTTCCACGATGGAGACTCTATCTTCATAGACGCGTAGCCCAACTCGGGTGTTAGACCTCGGAGGGTTCGAATAATTGAGCGACAAATGACCCTCGTAAGTATAACGTAACCGTCACTGACCATCCCACACGCGCATGCACATGGCTTTCGTATACTGTATTATAATACTACAGGGTGCCGTAGTATGTTATGCTGTGACGTCAAGTGATCGGGAACGACCTTTGACCTGTATTCCCTATATGTATTCTGCGTATGCGAGAAAAGGCAGGGTAAATTGTCGTTTGCAGTCACATGACCGGAAAAGCCCTTCACAAAGGTCAACCTGAAGTGACTTCACAAATTTCATTCGGAGGTCAAAGGTTAACCCGACACGAGATCTACTCTCTCATCCTCATAACAGGGGTCCAACACTCCAACACAGGCTAGACGGTAGTCGTTCAGATAGCATGCGCTGTTCGCAGATTACTACTCTCTCTCTCTCTACCACTCAGAAACTAACAAAGCACGACGATTTTCCATAAAAAGGGCCTCGATAGCTCAACTTGTGTTTCCGTATACGCGTATTCGCAATGTCAAGCCGGAGGATAGAGATACCCCTGTGGTACCCTAGGGGTGCAGTCCACACTTACCATGATTTCGCACAAAGTGGCCCCTAATTTCATAATAAGGAAGGCCGTCCCTTTTTGACAGTATGGTAATTCTTCTCCCAACTAACTGATGTCTATAGTATCACCCTGCTGGACGTAACCATTTCTCCAAACGAGGATAAAACAATCGCTTGTTGATCGCACCTACGCGCCACTACAGAGTTAATCGTGTCCAACCTGTAACCATCTCGGTCATCTATATGCGGTAAGACTGACCCTGGGATCGTGTGTATCCATGTTCAGCCTACTTTCGGCAACTGCTGGAGGGAATTTCCATAAATCAATACCACGTGACTTCGTCAGCCAATCAGCTGAGGTCTACCGACGTAACCCCAACGTAACTCGCCATTTTCGAGTCATGTGATGAACTACTTGTTCAAAATTTCAGATCCACCACACCTCTTGGATGATATGAAAGTTATACATACCTATATATTTTGTAAGCCCAGGCAATATCTGTTTCTGAAGTGATATGAAAGCCTGTAATTTATCAGATTTCTCCAGTCTGTTCTCCGCCGGATGAAGGCCGAACAGAATCCGGTAAAACACCAGATATCGCTCCGCGATAATGGAGACACACGATTCGCAAGCCATCTTATGGATGGCGAAGTGTACGCAAATGAATCGTGTCTAATATTGAATATCTGGCTGGCTAAAATCTGCACTTATTCGGGGAGCGAAAATGATGATTCCTTTCTAGCGACAAAAATTGTACAAAAAAATGGTAGGTCGACCCCCGGGTTTTTTCACCATTTTAAAACGGGAAACACTTAACATGCATATAAAAGAAAATCATTTCATGTTTTCTCGGGGTTGTGTGTCGAATTTGACATATTTGCAAACATTTTATGGAGTTTTTCAGAAAAGTTGAAGAAAGTTTAAGGAGGATTGCACGTCTTTCCTTTTCAATTTCAATAGCTCACTTGTCGCCTGAAATAATGGCTTGAGTGTGCCCATTTAGAAAATATATACTTTTAAAGAGTTTTGTTAAGATTTTCCATCTATTTAAGCATTTGCGTACACTTCGCCATCCATAAGCTGGCTTGTGAATCGTGTGTCGCCATTATTGCGAAGCGATATCTGATACTTTACCGCATACTGTTCGGTCTTCATCCGGCGAAGAACAGATTCGAGAAATCTGATAAATTACAGGCTTTCCATACTAATTCTGAAACATATATTGTCTGAGCTTACAAAAGATACAGATATGAATAACTTTCGTATCATAGAGGTGTTGTACAGCACATGACTCGGAAATGGCGGGTTACGTTGAGGTTATAGACTGCAGTACTCTCTATTAAATCAAGTAGAAGGGTCCAATACTATAGGCTAGTTGAGGCTACGTCGGTGGAGTTTAGCTGATTGGCTGACGATATCACGTGGTGTTTATTTCGGCGAATTCCCTCATATAGTTGCCGAAAGTAGGCTGAAAATGGATACACACAATCCCAGGGTCAGTCTTACCGCGTATAGATGACCCAGATGGTTACAGGTTGCTATTTAAGGCCGAAGAATCGAACCCATTCCTGTTTTAGCCGCATACAATGGTGTGGACTGCCTAGGGTATCCGATGGGTATCTGTTGTACGTATTCTCATATACCATCATAATTTGCATTAGCATGTGTTATGAAAGCAATAAATCATATTTATACAAATTTCATGGTATGAATTTAAAAGATCCAGTGACATCATTTTAAGTTTCATAAAATATGATTCGGTCCAAAACGACTATTAATGCTTGGGCTTGTTCAGTTCCAATATACTCCGCGGAAATGCCAGTTGGCTGTCGTTACGTTTGACTGAACACATATGGAAGGCAAAATTACTACCGTTAGCCCGTATATCTTGAGAGGTGGTTTGGTTTCGCTTCAAAAGGGCACATCGGGTTCACTTACGGAGCAGATCGGATGGAGGGAGTCGCTTTCGTCTGAAAAGCGCATTTGTTTGATTTACTTTTTTTTTCCAAGAAGGGGGAGGGAGAGACTACAGGCATGCTCTCGTTGCCAGAGTTTGCAACCTCCTAAACGTTCGGGGGAATGACCGTAAGTGGGGCGTGACATTTGACCTTGAAGGTTGACCTAGGACTCACTGAGGTCGTTTAGCAATTTGGAGTGTATCTCGAGAAGACAGGTAATGTGACTGATGTCAACAGTAGTAGAGAAACCGCAGGAACCGTCAGATGCGCATCGAGATTAGGCACATTAAAAACACAGGCGAATACTAGTAGTGGCGTATGGACCTTCGAGTGTTTGTTATATGGAATATGACTGACCTTGGTGTGTATCCGGAGCAATCTTAATAAATTAATATCCTGTCAATGCTCCCCAATCATGCATGTAGCTATATAGCATCTTACGTATTTCAATTGAATTTGGTGTTTTGAGCGCCCATACCATGAATATTTAATAGCATTATGACATCATGGTCGCATCTGGACTAATCCACTTGGAGTCGGGTTGGGGAGAGAGGGTCACCGTGTCCGTTTACCCCAATATTTACGATGACCAGTCCATATATCTACCCCGTATTATGGTTCCACAATGTTGGGACCGCGGCAATATGAAAAGACACCCCTCCAGCGTGGCGTCTAAGTCGACTGAGCCAACCAAACATTCTCTATCATTAATGTTTCCTTCAAAACACTATTGGTTGACACTCGAGTTACAATTGCCCGTTAGATCCTTCAAGCGACATATCCAAATGGGGGAGCCGATAGAATTTAATTTGAACTAGATTGTATCCGGAGAAGACAGGTGACAGTAGTAGGTAAAACTGATTTAAAGCCTCCTTTCACCCGGATGTAGTGACGTCATGAGGAGGATTGAGGAGGAACTAGTGGCGCCATCTGTACACATTGGTGGCAAAAACCCGCACTAGGGGGAGACAACTCTGGCTGTGTCGTTCATCATCCTCTGGAGACCAAGATGGCGGCGTGTGGTGGTGGTCAAAATGGCGGCGTGTGGTGGTGGTGGTCAAAATGGCGGCTGTGTGGTGGTGGTGGTGGTCAAAATGGCGGCTGTGTGGTGGTGGTGGTGGTCAAAATGGCGGCCTGTGGTGGTGGTGGTGGTGGTCAAAATGGCGGCCTGTGGTGGTGGTGGTGGTCAAAATGGCGGCCTGTGGTGGTGGTGGTGGTGGTGGTCAAAATGGCGGCGCAAGGGAGCAAACGAGGCGGTGGGGAGGTCACGGGGAGAAAAAACCCTCACATTACCCTCAAAAAAACCTCTAAGCCATATAATAATAATAAACATAATCTATAGGTGTTGTACCATGTTAATAGGATCAATCTAGCATCTGTACCACCCTAGGGTCGAGCGTTTATTGTCCCGTGTATCTCCGCAGAAAATCAACAAACAAAATGGCGGCTCCAGGATGGTGTGGGGACGCCCTTTCCACATCACGGCGTTGATCCTAACCATAGCGCCATCTGCACACACTGACGCAAGGGAGACAAGTCGTGTAGCCCAAGGGTATGGAAATAGCCGTTTTGGGAGCTAGGGGAGTTACTACTGGTCCAGTGGGGTCGAGTGATGTATCAATGTGAAGCCTATGTGAGGGGGCATCTGATGGGCTGGGTGTGGGGTTGAACTAGCGTCATTCTGCGCATGCGCGGTGGCCCAAGGGTATGGAAATAGCCGTGTTGGAGCTAGGGGAGTTACTACTGGTCCGATGGGGTCGAGTGAGGTATCAAAGTAAAGCTTATGTGAAGGGGCATCTTACTGGACTAGCGGGTTGAAATAGCGGCCTTCTGCGCATGCGCGGTGGCCCAAGGGTATGAAAATAACCGTGTTGGGAGCTAGCGAAGCCAATAATGGTCCGATGGGGTCGTATGAGGTATCAAAGTTAAGCTTATGTGAAGGGGCATCTTACTGGACTAGCGGGTTGAAATAGTGGCCTTCTGCGCATGCGTGGTGGCCCAAGGGTATGAAAATAGCCGTGTTAGGAGCTAGCGAAGCCAATAATGGTCCGATGGGGTCGTATGAGGTATCAAAGTGAAGCTTATGTGAAGGGGCATCTGACTGGACTAGCGGCTCGGGCGTTGTCACCATTCTGCGCATGCGCGGTGGCCCAAGGGTATGAAAATAGCCGTGCTGGAGCTAGGGGAGCTACTAATGGTCCAATGGGGTCGAGTGAGGTATCCAAGTGAAGCTTAGGTGAAGGGGCATCTGACTGGACTAGCGGCTCGGGCGTTGTCACCATTCTGCGCATGCGCATAGACGTTTTGGGATGTAGGGGAGCCTCTAATGGTCCAATGGGGTCGAGTGAGGTATCAAAGTGAAGCCTAGGTGAAGGGGCATCTGATGGGTTGGGTGTGCGGTAGGAATATCATTTTGCGCATCCGCAGATGCAATGCGGAGCTCTCGTCCAATCAGAAGCGAGTATTTCAAATCCGCCACGGAGCTCTCGTCCAATCAGAAGCGAATATTTTGACCCGGTGCATTATGGGACATATCCAAGATGGCGGCACGTATGTTCAAGATGGCGGCACATCCGGTGTCGAAAACTGGCCATTTCTGTCGGGATGTGGTCACCTAGTGTCGAAAACTGCACCCTGTATGGGTCCCGCTAGACGTTTTGGAGCTAGGGGAGCCACGAATGGTCCAATGGGGTCGAGTGAGGTATCAAAGTGAAGCATTCGTGAAGGGGCATATGATGGGCTGGGTGTGGGGTTGAACTAGCGGCATTCTGCGCATGCGCAGTCTGGCCGTAGTATAGAAATAGACGTGTTGTGGTGTAGGTGGGCCCCTAGTGGGTCGATGGGATCGAGTGAGGTATCCATGTGAAGCCTAGGTGAGGGAGTTACACTAGGGTGTCATTTCCATTCTGCTGCGCAGGTCACGTGGGGGTTGTGACGTCACTTCCGGGTTTTTCACTAAAACTACCTCCAAACATAGAAGAGTTCCAATGTTGACTTAGACGTCCGTATGTTCAACCTCCGGGTTTTGTTTTTCCCGCCCCGGCCCCCCAGCGCGAGCGCGCGCGCGAGTTCTCCGGAAGTGCGCGTCATCACCGGCAGTGCGCGCGCGGACGCATGTCAGGTCAAATGGTCACATCCAGGTCAAACGGTCCAATGTCCAATGAGACAATGTTGCGGCATCGCTATAGTCAGAGATTGAGCACAAAAAAGGGGATTCTAGATGAACCTGGGAAAGATGGGCAGTTCCATTTGGACCAATCAGCGGTCGAGAAAAAGAGCCAATCAGCGGTCGAGAAAAAGAACCAATCAGCGGTCGAACAATCAGCCAATCGAATTGGGGTACTCACGGTGTGCTTTCGCTGACGTCCGCGCCTACATCTGGGTTCTTGTACACCCGGGTAATGTTTTCTGGACATGGATGGGTTAGCTTTGGCTCCATTCTAGGCCACTGATTGGCTAATACGGTGTTCAAAGCCACTTTCATGCATTATGTTCATAGAACTTATAGTAATAATCTATACGTGTTGGACGAGTCTCTTCACTCACCGTATAGACGTACCTCAATGAAATGCCCGCTCCAAACCTAGACCAAAAACACGTACTTGGTCTGTGGGCTGATTTCATTGGCTCTCTATTTTTACTATAGTGCTCTTGCATTCTAACTTTGATGGGTTACATAGAACTTATAGTCATAAACTTGATCTATACGTGTTGGACGAGTCTTCACTCACCGTATACACGCACCTCAATGAAATGCCCGCTCCAAACCTAGACCAAAACACGTACTTGGTCTGTGGGCTGATTTCATTGGCTCTCTATTTTTACTATAGTGCGCTTGCATTCTAACCTTGATGGGTTACATTTTGGCCCCATCCTACACCACTGATTTCAGTTTGACTGAATCTCCACATTGGGCATTGATGCATTATGAATAAAACACACAAGACAGGGTTTTTTGGTGAGATCTCATTTTTTTTTATTCAGTGAACAACAACAACGTGAGAACAACCACGTGAAAACTGAAGCCCAGAACAAGGGGCTTGTACATTGAAAGAACTGAAGCCCAGAACAAGGGGCTTGCACATTGAAGCCCAGAACAAGGGGCTTGTAAACTTAAGCCCAGAACAGCGGGCGTGTGTACATTGAAAGAACTTAAGCCCAGAACGGGGCTTGTACATTGAAATGATGGGCGGCCCAGTCATAGACGAGTACATCGCGGTCCTCGGCCTTGGGGTACTCGTCAAACATCTGTACGATGGTAGATAAGGGTCTTCCCCGGCATCGATGGTACAGGTAAAACAAGCAATATTGTCCGCACACGCCACTGGTCAGGCTTTGCAACGTTTGACTGTTCCAACACCACGTCTCTGTGCCTTGATCCATGAAGTCTGTTAAATCGGGATGGAGGGGTGGCAGGCCGTACGGGTCAAAGTACTCGCCCTGCTGTTCTGTCAAGTACACGGCCACCCAGTGTCCATCGGGTCCGTGTTGAGAACGTAAGCAGCAGGATACATACGGTCTAATGGAAACACATCTCGGGCGAACACCCCTTGAAAGACCATACGTGTCTTTGGGTCATTCTCCAGCACGGTGGTTATCTGGTCTGTATCCATGTTAGGTGGAGAAGTCACACAGGACGTTGCGCGCCTTGTCCACTTGAATGATGTTGTCAAACTCGGCGTAGCAGATCACATTGACGGTGGTCGCCAGGGCTCGTGCAAAGTGGATTTCCAACCGTAAGTTGCCTTGCTTGGCCAGGGCCAGCTGATGGTCGTTCTCTAAGGTGGGGGTCAGATCGAAACAGAACAACGTGTATCCGTTCGCGTAGTCCTCCCGACTGATCATATTCCCTTCGTCCTGGTTGATTTGACCGGTGGCTGTAAACAGGCTCTGATAGGCTCGAATGAAATTCCTCCGCCCAAAGTTCGGTGTTAAGGCCGTGGCTGGCACCTGTTGTCCATCCACATGCAGGGCCACAAAATTGATGCCGAAATGTTGAAAGTCAAACGGATTCTCTGGGTAGGCTCCGCTGAAACTGGTATTTTCCACACAGGCCAGGATCAATCGCTTGGGTAGTTCCCCCAGGAACAGGTTTTCTTTGTTGGCGCCCATATTTCCAGCAGGCACAGAGAACACTTTGGTTTGTACACGTCGGATAGGGTACTGGGCTGGTTTTGTTTCCAAGGCTTTCATGTGTCCCAATTGAACGGCTGGATTCGGTTTCACTTTTCGGACATACAGGACTGCGTCTTGGATGACAATCTTATAGTCCGCTGCATGCCCCTCTACGTTAGTGGCCATCAAGGCGAAGGTCGGAGGCGCCCGTATCAGTCGGATTTTGATGGGGATCTTGTTCAAGAGGTACCGGTCTTGCATGAACATGTCTGCGTGCAGTCGACCCATCATATCCACCGAGGCACTGTTCGCAGTGAAAGCCTTCCGTTTGTTATATCCCCCATTGTCCACCGTGTCCATGTGCTCGGGCGTGTCCTTGTAGAATAAAGCGGTTGTCAGCTGAGATTTTTTAGCCTCTCGGCCATACGACAACAGTGTCTCGATGTAGGCTCGATAGGGGTACGTGTTGGTGGAGTCACTGATGAGTTTGTCGCTGAGAAAAATATCCACCTGCTGAAACATCGAGTGCAGCCAGAGATTCGTCGGGCCCACCGTTGCTTGGTCAACGATTCTGGTGCCAGCTCCATTGACCACCTTGGCTTTCACATACAAGTATGTATGGGCTAAATCCACATAGGCCGTATCCGCATTACTGATGGTGAACTCGATGGGCCCGGTTTCGTTGATGCTGGAGAGCGGGAGATGCTCCACCCATAATCCTTGTTCGACACTGGTCTGTGTGGGCGGCACGGTCCACAAATCAAATTCACTGTTGGTGGAGGGGCAGGACTCGGCGTGGATCAAGGACATGTTTTAAGAAAAGATATCCTTTGTCTTCTTCGATGTGCGTCGTCGCTGGGTCGGTCGTCGACTGGTGCGTGGTCTCGGTGGGGCAGCTCTTTTATTCCCTACGGTGCGTTGTGCTTTGGCCACCAAGACGCCTCCCGCTTCTTTGGCCCGCCGTTTCAAGGATTCTTTGGGTGCCGTACCCCCCAAGACATCACCGGCCACTTGCAGTCCACTGCGTACCGCTTGTTTGCCGATTGCTTTCACCCCACGCGTCACCAAGGGCAGGAACGTTTTGACGATGCTGCCGAGTATGTTCCCCAGTCCATGTCCTCGTTGCATGCGTGCACCGCTAAAGACCGGAAAGCCACCCCCGGCCTGTTGGGCATAATAGTCGGCATAGCTGCGTGCATCGCACTCGTAAGGTACTTTCATTATGCAAAGTGGGGAGCACGTGCTTGTCGAAAATGAAGTGTCAGCACCACTTTTCCTCGTTCGAATGCCACCGGTCGTCCCGTGTCATCTCTTATATCCACCGTGATCGTGTTGATGTCAGTTTGTCGTACGGGCAAGTAGAGCATGTGGGTGAAACTGTGGGTGACTTGACCTCCATACGTCTTTTTAATGGGGACCACCCGTAACAGAGGTGTGTTGATATCGCCCACGATGTGGTTGTCCACCACGTCCGAGTAGACGTAGAGTCCGTACATACCCGACTTCATATCCATCGGCATCTCGCCATGGTGTTCGGTGGGACCAGCGAACGTCTTTAGATCGAAACCCAGCATTTGCTGTAGGATAGGACTCAGTACGACACTCGCCTTGCCGGTGACGATAAGCTCTGCCTTGTCGTTGTGTGCGTTGTAATCGAAGTCCACGTGATTCTTGAAGGGATAGGCTTTGATGGGTTTTGAAGTATTCGTCACCCCCCGTAGCGCCTTATAATGCAACAGTCTTGACAGCCCACCCATGAACTCTTTGGGGGTATCGTATTGGCCTTCGGGCAGGGTGAGTCGGGTGTTTTTGCCTTCGTAGGTCACCTCGTACCACACTTCATTGGCTCGCACGTTGTACCACGAGTAAGGGTATTGGATATCCACGAGGCCACATTCCCAGCGTCCAGGTAAATGCAACGGTTGCGGTAACTGGGTGACGTACTTGGCCACGGTGTTGTCAGGAAACACATCCAGCGAACTGTTACTGGGTAGGGTGAGGTAAAACATGGCGACTGAGCTGTCCTGCTGCTGCTGTTGGTTTTAATAGGTGTTCCAGGCCTTGGGCGGTTGCGTCCGGCGTCGTGTTCGTCGCGTTGACTTGCTACGTGTCACGGCTCTGGAGATGTGGGGTGTCCTGATCGAGGGTGGTTTTTTAAAGGTCTGAAAAGAAGGTGCCCGTTGTGGTGGTGGAGTTTTGGGGGGTGACTCCGGTTCCCAGTCGGCTTCCCAAGGTTGTGGTGAGAGTCGTGGTGCACGAGTCGGTGAGTCACGCTGCATAAAGGCCCAGCGGTGGGGGTTCCCCACCAATTCCTGTGGTACATGCATGTCTTTCAAGCCTTGAGCGAAGACCTCCCATCCTCGAGGATCCGTGTGCGACCTGCGTTGACGCATCAGATCATTCACTAAATCCGTCATGTGGGTCCCCGGGACCACCTGATTCTGTACCAGGAGTTCGCCTTTATCATTCCAAGTCATGTTAGGATTCTGTTTCATCCGTTGTAATACCAGGCCAGCTTGTTTCTTGAACGATGCAGGTACACTCTTCAGCACTTCGTCTTCCACCCACTGTGGGGCTGTGGGGGCTACCCCTGGTAATGGCGGCTGTTGGAACGGTGCTGAGGTCGGCGGTCTGTCACGTGGTGGTGGTGGTGGTGGTGGTGGTGGTGGTGCTGTTGCTGGGGTAGAGCGAGTTTTGTATTGGTCCATGAACGTCATGTACCGTTGAAGCGTCTCATTGTACCGTTGTACTTTCTCACTGTCGCTTAACCCCGGTCTCTGTAAGATCTGTTGCATCTCTCCATCGAGGGTGTTTATGGTCTTCACCGTAGGTGGGACAGGGTAGGGTGATTGGAGGTTTTGCAGGAACCGTGGTTCGACGAGGACCATTTTTTTCGTGTGGTTCATTGTCGGCCGAAGAGTCCACCCAATACTGGACCCAACACAGAAGCGGCCAACGGTGCTAAGATGGCCCCGAGAAAGCCGCCTTTCTGTAACACCTTTTTCTTTTGTGTGTGAGGGACCCGCTTCTGGACTAAGGTTCGGAGACCTGTCTTATGCTTGGCCAACTTGGTCTTCTGAGCCGGAGTCAGTGGTACGTTGCCTTTTAACAGGTTGTACCCGATCTCGCACAGACAGCGTACAAGGTCAGGGTCCGCACCGCGTACAATGGTTCGGACTAACTCGGGTGGGGCCGTCTTCAATACACGGAGCGTGGGAGCGTGCTTCCGTACTCGCGCAGACATCCTGTACAACTAATGCCAGAACCCACAACGCTGCTCTTTTTATCTACCTCAGAGACAAAGTCAACCCTGCTGTGGTATTCATTCTTTTTATTATTCCCCATCATCAAACACACAGACCCCAGCTGGGGGAGCCACTGTGGGTGTGTTTACATTATTTTTGCATGTACACGTGGTGGGCCTCTCCGGGAAAGATGCCGGTCCGTAGTCGAAGGTGGTCGGGGGTGGCTTGCTTGAGGTCGAAGAGCATATACCTGTGCTGAGGGGTTGTGGCATCTTTGAAGGCTTCCAACGCAAACGGTGTGCGGCCGGGATACATCTGTCTGGCCAGGTGCAGCAGTTGAGTGGTATCTCTCGGATTTTTGAAGACCACCAGGTAGTGGGCATTTAAGCTGATGTTCCGATGTTCTTTGTTTTTACTGAACAGATTCTGCACAATGTAGATGATGCTGAGCCGTCGATGATGGCTGCCTTTGGTAAAGAGTTGGGTGACCCGCGCATCCGTCTCCGCCATTAGATCATCCAGAACCACCAAGGTGTCGGGTTCCAAATCGGCCAGGTTGGGTAGGCCTTCCACGAACGTGATATGGGGCATTGCTGCATACGCTTCCTGCCATTCTCCGTAACACCACACGACTCGAGCAATGGGTGGGGTGATCATGCTGTCGGCGTGTTGAAGGAGCTTCCTGACGAAGTGCGTTTTGCCGGAACCCGTCGGTCCTGCGATGACGCAAGTGAAGGGATGCTGCCACCCAGGGTCCATGGTTCGAGGTGTATCCGTTGTCGTGGTAACCCGCTCTTGTAAATTTCGTACGAGTGAACTGGAGTGGTGGTGGGTACAACGTCGGTCGTCGTTGTCTGTTCACTGCGAGGGATGATGATGGGGGTGTGTACAACGTGGGTCGTCGTTGTCGGTTCACTGTGAGGGATGAAATCCGGTGGGTGTTCAGACGTAGTGGGCGTACTTGGTGTAGGTGTAGAGCATGGTGTGGAGCTCGTTGTGGCTTGTACACGGGGTGTGGTGGTGGTGACTGGGCTCGATACGACTGGTGCTCTCTGTAGACCGGTTTCACTGGTGCCTGGTGTTCTCAGTTGGTTAAGTAACGTGCTGACATAGGCTACGTCGTAAAACACACCTCCGTACAACACACTCAGCAGGGTTAGCAATAGCACCCCAAAGCCCACTTGTGCTTTGCGCGTTTTGGGAGACGCTGTGTTCAGAGGCAGCTGCTGTTTGTCCATAGCACTGTGGTCGGACGTGGAATGAAGGAGAACGGCAGTGGTGTCTCGCTTTATAGTCGTTTCACCTGGTTGGCCAGGAATTGAAGGAACTGGGCCAACCTTGCCATTTCACGAAATGAAACAGTTTGCCACGTCGACGTTCCGTTTTCAAAATCTGCTCCACCGTGTAGTAGTCTTGCTGTGTTTTTACGACAGGCTGTAATTCCGTCTCGTAAAACGTCCCTAGCAACGGTTCCCCTTGGAGATCTTCCAGTTCATAGACTCGCCGCTGTCGGGGTAGGCGCCGTTTAATCAGGAAGTGCTCATCGCTCCAGTTGGGCAAGTAACTTTTCTCGAACTTGCCCTTGACTTTACTGATCCGTACAGGGTCCCCGACCTTGTACACCGCCTTCGTCGTTCGCTGCGATGGCCTGGGGTACAAGACACGCCGGACTTGGGCTTCATTGCGTTGGGTCACGGTAATGGGGCTCTCTCTATACTCCGATGATAGGCTCGATTGTAACCCCTCACCAGTTTCGGGAGAACATCGATGTACCGCCTTGTATTCTTATAGGTGAAATATTTATACATGCGGCCTTTGAATGTCCTGTTGAACCTTTCCACCACGGAAGCCTTGGTCTCGTTGTACGTATGGAAGAAAAACACCTTCTGTCTCTTGAGAAAGGCTTGGAACGGTCTGTTGAGGAATTCCGTGCCTTCGTCGGTTTGCAAATATAAAGGTTTGCGCCCGGTCTTGAAGATGTCTTTGAACGCCGCTATGAGATTTGCCCCCGTTTTCGTCCGGATGGGTACCACCCACGCATACTTGGATAGGATATCGATGCACGTCAAGATATACCGATTCTCATCGTTGTGTTTGGCAAAGGCGCTCATATCGACCAAATCCGCTTGCCACTGGGCATCTATTCCTCCCACGATGACCCGGTTCCGTAGAAAATGGCGACGGACAGATCGATGTAAGGTATAGGTGTCTTGTCTTCTTAACCAATCTCGGACTTGGGCACGTTGTATCCCCTGGGGTTTGGCCGCTCGATAGAGAGCCGACAATGCACTATAGGCCGCCGGACTGTCGGGACTGTAGTATAAGTTATCCAACACCTTCTCCCAGCGCTTCATGGTGACAAAATGATGATGCACCCTGGCTCTATCGTTTATTTATAACGGGTATATGTTGGGCCGGAGTTTCTTTCTGATTTTCTTCATTGGCTTTCACAGTGTCCATGGTAAATGGCCAGTCCAACTCGTCTGATGACCGCTTGATAAGCACTTCATCCACATCTACCACGGCATCTTCCAATGCAGACCATAGATCAGGGTGAAGGGTAAAATGCACTGTACCCCCATCTAGCCGAGCCAATTGAGCAAAGAAAGGGTCGCGTCGGATGTACACATCGTGACACAAGTGGATGAGATCGCCGTCCAGTTCACCAGACAACACCCGTTTGAATTTGGTCCAGCCCTCTCGGGACAGACGAATGTGAGCTGGGCACGGTTGTGTAGGGTCCGTGTCTCCCACCACCTCCTCCATGATATCGACCTTATCCGCATACACGTGCAGGAAAACCTCGGGGGTCAAGCTGAGATACGCCAGTATCATATGCTCCGCCATGGTCAGTACGTGAATGGTACCAGAGTGGACTGTCTCTCGTATTTATAGGGAGAACCTCGTGAGATCAAAAGGATCAGGTGGTCATATCACTGGGCTGGTTGAGTGTAGCCGGGTAATCAATGGCATCGTCGTCGTCGGGTTCATGTAGTTGTTCATTGGGTTCTGCCGCCGATTCTCTCAGGGCACGAGCCCACTCCAACTCGTCTGATGACCGCTCGTCCGGTGTAAACAGCTGGTCCACGATAGACACCACGTTCTCGAAGGCTGTCCACAGATCGGGGTCTAGTGTGAAGCTTCGCGTAGCATCTTGGTAGCGGCCCAGACGTGGGAAGAAAGGTCCACGGTATACGTAGATGGCATTGTCTATGTGGATGACGTGTCCATCGAGCTCGCCGCTCAACACCCGTTTAAATTTGGTCCAGCCGTCACGGTGTAGCGTAACCGTATTCGATACGGTCTCAGCGGGCGACCAGCAAACATCGCCACGGTCTTCCACGAGGGTGACTTTATCTTCATAGACGTGTAACCCCACCCGGGGTATAAGGGGCAGGATGGCTCGTAGGATGGGTGATATGCTTGCTCCAGTGTCGATCTTTGAATGACACACACTCTGTCTCACCTTCGTATTTATAGTCCCCACTGTCAATACCACAACGCCAGGGTCAATATGGCACAGACTAGTGTGAGGCCAACCAGCCGGCGCTGGTTCCGCCGTGAGCGCTCCTGGTCCATAGCCCGAGCATCAAGGATGGCTGTCATAGTCCAGTAGTGGTGAGTGATGGCACACCTCTCCATCGAGTGCACTCTGTCGAGGACCGCTTCTGTGAACTCGTTCAGGATCTAGCGTCGCCCCTCGTTGTCGTCGCCATCTGCAAGCATGGACCGGACCACTGCTCGGTAACCCGTGAATGAATTCACCACGGTGGCATGCTGTAAAATGCGAGTCGCATAGGGCTGGATCTCCGTCATGGCTCTGCAACCGTAGAAATGAAGGTGTGGGATCCCGAGGGACGTGTTTTATAGACCAGGTCACACATGTGCGCCTAGACGTCGGGTGTAGTCCGTGATACGTACTATTCTGATGGGTTAGTCCAAAAAAAGAGAGCAACAACAACAACACAGATTACAGGTCAATCCTTTTATTATGCGTGAATAACCTGTGAACATCATAGGAATGCATGTAATAACCTGTCTGTAGGAGTTTCCCACAATGACGTTCACCTTCGTGTCTTTTCGTGTACGTCCGTGTCTTTTCGGGTACGTCCGTGTCTTTTCGGTAAAGTCCGTGTCTTTTCGGTAAAGTCCGTGTCTTTTCGGATCGGTGACGTCCGTGTCTATCATCCGGGCACTTCGCGTCTGCGCCTGCATTGGGTATGTATGAGGGTCTTCATTTGCGCGCGCGTGCAATGCGGCTCAGTCGTACACCAGTACACCAGTCTCGATCCTCGACTTGGGGTAGAGTGTGCTAAAAATAGATTACCAGCTAGCGTGCTATAAAGGGAAGCGGCCTTGCCATTTCATCAGACACTCTATCAACCACCAAGATGTTCACTTGCACAACTTGCCAGAAGCAGTTTACTCGTCTAGATAATTTACGACGCCACGAGGCCTCCACCCACAACGAGCCACGAACGCTCATTCCACGAGGGCGCGACGGAACAATGTAAGGATTGTGGTCAACTCTTCAAACGACGCAGTCAGTTGAGACGGCATCAGCGTTTGATTCATGCCCCGTCTCCACGGTTTTGGCGACAACTTCCTACTGAAGAGGAGCCGCGGAAGGTCAGACCCAGTGAAGATAAGCCCGGGGAGACGAACGCCACTGGTGATGCGATGACGGAGAGTCCGCCTATACCCACAGTTGGGAAGAGCCTGGATTTCCAGCCGGAATCCACCGTTACGGTTTCGAGTCATACGTCATACATCGAACATTTTCTGGACGAGCCCATAAATGTTCCTAGCGATCTCTTACCCGAATATCATCCAGAGAGTGACATCTCTCGGCGCCATTGGACCATGACACGGCACTGTTTCCACCGTCATCGCCCTATTCAAGATATCTACAATTTCCCACTGACCAAGCTCATCCGTCTACGCAGCTACGTGGAAACCATCTTCAATGACCAACCTACGGCCTTCACATTAAATGTAGCATTTGGGTACATCTTATGCCATAAGATGACGGGTGAATTGCGCTATTTCTATTCCAGTGCCATCCGCCCAGTGTACGACCAACCGTTTACCATCATTGACCGGAGGTCACTAGAGATGATGCTGGACCAAGTGGAACAATTGGATGTCTTGGGATGGACCCAACAACAACGACCCAACACCAAGTGGACAGTGAAGAGGGTGACCAATGTTACATTTTTCCATACCAAGGTGATTCACCACCGCCATCGGTTGAATGCGTCACTCGTGCACTGATGAATACCATAACATGCCGTACATGTCTACATGCTGATCATTGACTTGAGCTCAGTAAACATTAAATGTGACGGTGCGTTAAATAATAAAACATGGTGTTTGATATTTCAATTTGTTTTGCTGTGAACATACTAAACATACCCAGGGCGGCTCCCCAGCCTGGGTATGATGTAACATTGGGGATAATAAACTGTATGAACATTGCTGAACTTGTTGTTATTCACATCACCCCATTGACTTGATAGGCAGGTCCCATTAAGCCCGGGGACCAATATTAGTCCTTTTGGCTAGAGGTGATGGGGATTTTCCCGGATTTTTTGATAAAGTCCGTGTTCCGTTTTTTTTCAGGAAAAATTTGATGCCCCTTCACCTAAGCTTCACTTTGATACCTTACTCGACCCCATTGGACCATTAGTGGCTCCCCTAGCTCCAACACGTCTAGCGGGACCCATACAGGGTCCAGTTTTCGACACTAGGTGACCACATCCCGACAGAAATGGCCAGTTTTCGACACCGGATGTGCCGCCATCTTGAACATACGTGCCGCCATCTTGGATATGTCCAATAATGCACCGGGTCAAAATACTCGCTTCTGTTTGGACGAGAGCTCCGTGGCGGATTTGAAATACTCGCTTCTGATTGGACGAGAGCTCCGCATTGCATCTGCGCATGCGCAGAATGATATTCTTACCGCACACCCAACCCATCAGATGCCCCTTCACCTAGGCTTCACTTTGATACCTCACTCGACCCCATTGGACCATTAGGGGCTCCCCTACATCCCAAAACGTCTATGCGCATGCGCAGAAGGCCGCTATTTTAAACCGCTAGTCCAGTAAGATGCCCCTTCACATAAGCTTTACTTTGATACCTCACTCGACCCCATCGGACCAGTAGTAACTCCCCTAGCTCCAACACGGCTATTTCCATACCCTTGGGCCACCGCGCATGCGCAGACTGGTGACAACGCCCGAGCCGCTAGTCCAGTCAGATGCCCCTTCACCTAAGCTTCACTTTGATACCACATACGACCCCATTGGACCATTATTGGCTTCGCTAGCTCCCAACACGGCTATTTTCATACCCTTGGGCCACCGCGCATGCGCAGAAGGCCGCTATTTCAACCCGCTAGTCCAGTCAGATGCCCCTTCACATAAGCTTTACTTTGATACCTCACTCGACCCCATCGGACCAGTAGTAACTCCCCTAGCTCCAACACGGCTATTTCCATACCCTTGGGCCACCGCGCATGCGCAGAATGACGTTAGTTCAACCTCACACCCAGCCCATCAGATGCCCCCTCACACAGGCTTCACATTGATACATCACTCGACCCCACTGGACCAGTAGTAACTCCCCTAGCTCCAAAACGGCTATTTCCATATCCTTGGGCCACACGAGTTGTCTCCCTTGCGTCAGTGTGTGCAGATGGCGCTATGATCGACGCTGTGATGTGGAAAGGGCGTCCCCACACCATCCTGGAGCCGCCATTTTGTTTGTTGATTTTCTGCGGAGATACACGGGACAATAAACGCTCGACCCTAGGGTGGTACAGATGCTAGACTGACCCTATTAACATGGTACAACACCTATAGATTATGTTTATTATTATTATATGGCTTAGAGGTTTTTTTGAGGGTAATGTGAGGGTTTTTTCTCCCCGTGACCTCCCCACCGCCTCGTTTGCTCCCTTGCGCCGCCATTTTGGTCCCACCACCACCCACAGGCCGCCATTTTGAACCCACCACCCACCACAGCCGCCATTTTGAACCCACCACCACCCACAGCCGCCATTTTGAACCACCACCACACCCACAGGCCGCCATTTTGGTCCCACCACCACCACCCACAGCCGCCATTTTGAACCCACCACCACCACCCACAGGCCGCCATTTTGAACCCACCACCACCACCCACAGGCCGCCATTTTGAACCCACCACCACCTCCCACAGGCCGCCATTTTGAACCCACCACCACCACCCACAGGCCGCCATTTGGAACCCACCACCACCTCCCACACTTGCACTCAGTGACCCCTGTGACGTCATATGCAAATTTCTGAGGTCAAATTTTACTCGCTTCTGATTGGCTGTCACCTCCTCGTTTCCTCCTCAATTATGCAAATTTCTGAGGTCAATGTGCTCCAAATCGGTCTTTGTATACTACTATGATTTTCTGTAGCTGCTGCGTAAAAAGAAAGTTAATAATAGGTGAAAATATCGAACTGAAATCTTGAGATACTGGACCGTAAGTTAAATGATTTAAGCTATCCTTTAACATGTGTAATATAACTGAACTAGTTTCAATCGGTGAAGGGCCAAGAATTATGATGAATGTTTTAAATGTGGGAAATGACAGAAAGACGGTTGGAACAACAGTTTCCAGACATGATTGTTATTATTGCATGGCCAAATCCTGTTGAATACAATAGCCGATGATAGGTTATCTCATTCATGGTATGAGAAAGAATTTAACATGCACAAAACCCTGACTCTATGTCAAGGCAGAATGGTTCAGTCGAATGTCAGTTAAATTAACCCTAAATGTATCAGAGTTGTCTGTAAAGTTGGAAAAATTGTCAGAATCTAATTTGTGATGAAATTTCCCAAAACAGTTGGAAAAGCGTTTAACTAAACTCTGACAGAAATATTGATATTCATTTTGGTATTTTAATTGAGTTTTCAGTACTTTTGTACAGAAACAGCAGAAAGAGGGTTAAAATACAGAGTGACAGGTGCATTCTCCATTACATCAGAAAGGCATAGCTGCCAATACCTCTGCCATACATTTGATGGCGAAATGTAGGACATCCATATTACAATTCACCAGTGAATTGTGTGGGGGACTGTGGGCTATACGGCTGTATTATGAGTATATGAAATTGTACCAATAAGAATTATTGGGGGGAATTGTCTGTTTATTGAATGGTTAACACAATCAGTCAGTGCAGCCCAGGCAGTCCTCAACACATGCTGTAAACAGGGAAAAAATCCTTTGTTGGTGTTGTTCAATTTGAACTTGTCTTGGCAATGCGTTTATTTTTCAGTTAATGGGTTACTGGCCTAACCGTATTATTGGTCAATTCATATTATTGTCAAAAGGCAGTTAAAATATAGCTCGGGAACACACATAAGTGGTCAAATTATCGACTGATTGTTGAGCTGTTTCCCCACATTAATTTCAGCAGATACTCTCCAAGATTCGGCGTATGTCATATATTTAGGTAACCATAGCAGAGTAGGATCGGCTTTCCATTATAAGGAATGACTTTAATTGAGCCAAAGACGAAAACAAAATACACTTAGAAATATATTAGCCAAGTTTGCATGGCTTCGTTCGTTCCTACTCAGCCATGCTTCCTCTTATTGAATTTACATGTTCAGTCCGGGACCACAAGGCTCCATGAGCCGTACGGTTCTTTCCGACAATAAAACAATCCCTCCCATCTCTCTGGTCACTACATTTACCTACATGTAGTTTGGCAAATAAATTGATCACCACAAGGAGCTGATGTGTCTGCAATCAGCCGTCAAACCTCAAACGAAACCACGTAAACTTCGCTATGGGAGAAATTATGAAAGCGCAATTTATAGGGGATAGGGGTTCGTGTAACACTTGACAATTCAGCTTTCCATCTTGCAAAATTGAAAGTAGAAAGATGGAAAGCTCTACATCGCTCCCGTATTCGAGCTTTCCATCTCGCAAAATTGAAAGTAGAAAGATGGAAAGCTCTGCATCGCTCCCGTGTTGAGCTTTCCGTCTCGCAAAGTTGAAAGCTGAAAGATGGAAAGCTCTACATCGCTCCCGTGTTCGAGCTTCCCATCTCGCAAAATTGAAAGTAGGAAGATGAAAAGCTCAGCATCGCTTCCGTATTCCAGCTTTCCAAAATGAATTTATGTTATATAGAAATACGAGAGCGATACTTTATTAAAATTGATATGATTTTCCAAACTTACAACATTTGCATTTACGACAAATGTGTGCGTGTAACCTTGCACAGTTCAATTTTCGTTTTTTGTTAGTTTTTGTTTTCGCAAACTTAAAAATTGAAATTTGACATTCAATTTTCAATTTTCGTTTTTCGTTTTACTTCGCCCAAAAATGAAAATCAAATATTGAAAATTGTCTCAACTTGTCCGTTATTCGTTTTTTGATTTTAACTTTGACGTATCAATGTTAAGTTCGCACGTGGAAGGGTTATGATGTAACTTCCGTTACGACGAGTAGAACAGAACACGCAAATCGTGTGTCGTATCAGAGGTGTGGAGCGTGAGAGGCATGTGATCCACCAGGCCATCCTCGGGAGCCAGTGTATCGATCGATTTGTTAGGGTATCTATACACTGCCTTGGTTAGTTGCCGACTGTAGTTCTGGATAAAAATAGATCAAGGGGTATCCTCTAAGTCAAACCAATTAGTGAACAGACTCAGCTAGCTCATTACGCCAATCCACTGCACAGTTCGAGATGTGACATCGCTGGCATAACTTTGATGTCAGGCTGAAATCGACATAGAGAGTCAAAGTAAAAACCACCGGCTTGGGATACCGACATGCTAATTCAAAATAACCTCGGGGGATGAAATGTTTGAGATTGAGGCAACGACTCACGACTCGAATCACCAAAAATGTCCAGGTAAACCATTCACGATTTACCTTTACTTACCAAGACCGGTCTGGACAGGTGACATCCCGCCGTTCTCATTGGTTATTGACATTGAGGTTTTCTCATTTCTAAAAATAGATGTTTAGAGCACTATAAAAGCGAACGGCATTCATGAGCACAACCGCTATTTGTTATTGATTTAAAATATAGTACTTCTAAAGATACCAACAAAGATCTAAAACCATTAAGAGTAAGCATCGCGGTGATGGGTCGCGAAATCCGTATATGGCATATGGCTGCGCGGCTCAGGGTTGAAATTTCACAGGCAGGTCACAAAACCCGATCAACCCTTCCTCAAACCTAGATATCTCATATTCAACGCATTAAGTGCGGGTGTCAAACGCTTCAACGCATAGACGCGGGAAGTTCCTTCGGGGATTATGATTAGGATAGTAGTAGTGTCTAAGCACGAAGGGCCTTATTTTCCAGGGAGGTAACTCTTGCATCCACCAGGGGGCGCTGTCCCGTATGACATCACTTCCGGGCTGGGTGAATGGAGCGTGACCTCTGTATGACGTCACTTCCGGTTTGGATGAATGGGGCGTGACTTGTGAGGATGATAGGAGATGTACTGACCTGTCTGTGGGGATGTCGTTCATCTCCGTGTCTTTTCGGTGAGAGGAGCATGTACTGGGGTTTTTCCCCACAATGTCGTTCACCTCCGTATTTCTTCGGTCAGGTCCGTGGGAGCTTGTACTGATCTGTCTGTGAGGTTTTTCCCACAATGTCGTTCACCTCCGTGTCTTTTCGGTGAGGTCCGTGAAGATGTGGCGGGAGGTACCGAGAGATGTGACGGAGGTGTGCGAAGAGACACGGAGAATACCGAAGAGGCCCGGCGAGTTCGTTGAGGTCCGTGAAGATGTGCCGGAGGTGACCGAAAAGACCCGGAGGTGACCAGAGAGTGCCGGAGGTGACCGAAAATACCCGAATGTGATCACCGGAGAGTGCCGGAGGTGACCGAAAAGACCCGGAGGTGACCGAAGACACACGGAGGTGACCGAAAAGACCCGAATGTGATCACCGGAGAGTGACGGAGGTGACCGAAAACACCCGGAGAATACCGAAAAGACACACGGGAGAATACCGAAACACCCGAATGTCACGAAAAAACGTATAAAAGGGGGAATTTTTTTAGAGTTGGTGCATTCATCGGCCTGCCGAACGGAGCTATCTCACCTGCCTGCCTGACCAGCCTGCCTGACCAGCCTACCAGCCTGAACCACTCTGACGAGAGGAGCTATTGGCCTCACTGTAGCATGAGCCGTGGAGAAGATTTTCATTTTACCAGTAGAACTTCACCAGCCTATCTCACCATAGCAGCTACTCACCAGCCTGAGCCCACAGTCATGGAGTCATCCCACCAAGCTAAGCTTCTACAGCACCGTGTTCGCCTCATTGATGAGATGCAGCATGTGGCCGAACTATGTGATCTGCTTATGGTGGAAAACATAATCCTTAAGCCCGGTGTCGAAGATATCATGGCGCAGAAGACCACTTCACGACAAAACAGAGCCTTCATCGACGATCTACTGCGCCGTGGCCCCGTAGCATTTCAAGCCTTCGTGGAGGCGCTGAAGAAGACGGGAAATGAAGGAATAGCAGATCTACTTCAAGCCCAGGATTCAGAAGATAATATCTTAGTCATGGACATGGACATCGCCGAAGGGTGTACAGCTACCAAACGTACGCAACAAGAGTTCGGTCTACCTGCCAAACCCGGTCCACCTACCAAACGTCCGCGACTAACACCTTTCGAAATACTTCAGCAAGTGCTTCAGCCAGTGCCTCAGCAAGTGCCTGAGCAAGCGAAGGAAGAGGTGCTACTTCCTATGTCTCTGCAGGAGATCAATGACATTATCCAGCAGGCCTACCAGGCGGCCCAGACGAACATTTGGGAGCTCTCTCCCTATTTAACTGTGAGTATCAAAGAAGAGGAAGTGCATTTTAACGCACCGGCCTGGGACGACAAACCACCTAAGCATATCGCCTTGACGTTGGACACCTGGATAAGAGTACAGGCCATTTATTACGCCATCGATGCGGTCATTGACCACCAGGGGAGCGGCGAAGCGAAATTTTATGTGGGTGACGACATCTTTCTCACCTGTTCTATGTTCAACAACATGCTGCTGGTGCATATTCGTAAATGGAAGTTGAGGGCAGATACGCAAAAGCGTATTCCTTTACCTCAGGGTGTCACCCTGCAAATACCTGCGTGGCGGAAGCTGCAGAGTCTCACAGCTGAAATTCATGAAGTTCTGTCTGACCAGGTGACTGAGTATATTTATAAGAAGTACATCGACACATTCCTGGATCATCTCAGACCCCGCATTCGACACTTGCGTATCCAGCAATGTGCAGGCTGTGGGAACAAGAACGGGCTCTTCAACACGCATACGTGTGTGGACAATAGTATACCATCAGACGCGCTAATGACTGAGGGATTACAGGGCGTGAACGAGGTGCAAATTGGCGAGGCATTGGAAGCTGCCTGTCCACCCAGAATTCCACGTGAACAGATTGCCACCTTCATCTACGTGCACCAGGGGCAGAAAGACAATGACGAGTTCAAACAAGTCTTGTTGCATAAATATTGAACATTTCACACAGGTCTTGCTGCATTGAACATTCAGACATCACCGTATTCCTACATTCTATGTTCATTCTATGTTAATTCAATGTTCATTCTATGTTCATTTAAGCGCCTTGATAGCGTATAATTGCATTAAAAAATTCAATACCAACAGCCTACTGTGGTGAAGACCTTATGTTCATTCTACTGTGTTAATAAAAATAGTAGAAATTCAAATGTGTGTTATTGTTCATTCTTTGCAAAGATAATTGTATTAAAAAATTCAACACTAAGAGTCTACTGTGGTGAAGACCTTATGTTTTCATATTGGTGAGGGAGCTGGTGTTTTTTGTGCTTTTAGTTAGAAAGTTTCCCCCTTTCGGGTGTAAATAGGTGGCCCTAAAAAGGGACTTTGGAAAGAACAGCGTCATCACACTGTTACGGGCGGAATATTTTTTTCACGCCTGATACCCACGTCCGACACACAGGGCATCGTATCTTCAAATGAAGCTCCTCTGTCTCGGCGCACTGGCACGAACCCCCTATACATGTTAGGGATAGCAAGCATACGCCACATAGGCACAGGTGACCACAAGGGGAAAAGGCGTACGTCGTCTCTTCGTCTTGACACACGGTACAGGTGGATCTTTGCTGTTCCTTAGTCAGTTGTACACGTAGTTTAGACTTGTCCTCTTCTAATTCATCAATCTGTTCGTTCAGGCGGACGATCTCTGCTAGAGGTGGGGGTGTTGTCATTCCTGTTGCGGTAGCCGTCGTTGCGGTAGCCGTCGTTGGGGTAGCCGTCGTTGTGGTAGCCATCGAAGCTGTAGTTGCTGGGGGTCTACTACTGTTTAACCACTCCACCTCTGGTAGATCTTCATCGTCTGTTGCTTCATCATCATCCTCTTCTCCCATAGCGTCCCTTATTTCTCTATCTTGTTGTGCGCCTCTCCGCCTCAAAGCTTCAGCAATATGAGCTTCATGAACACGCTGCAAGCTCGTAATGATTGTAACATGTTCGTTGTCTTCTCCACTTGGGCGAATCCGTTCTCTATGTTCTCTAGGATCTTGTTGGTTCATCGTGTTGAATAGCGTCCGTCTAGTAGGATTAGCCATGATGCATGGATAGCAGACGAGATACTGCGCGCTTTTTATAGTCTAACCGTAGAGTGCCCGTATGAGCGCGCGGACGTCAGCGAAATCTTCTCCCTCAAGCCTTGTGCTGGGCCAGGTCCGCTGAAAATTTTGTGTTTCTTTTCCATCTTCAAACCGGTCTCATTTTGCAATAAATGCGAGTTGACGTGTAAAACTTATTTCAACTTGAACTTTGGGAACTTATAGTGTAGCGTTGAAAAATTCAGAAGGCTAGCGGCAGCCTAACCCTATATTTTTAATGATTTTGTCGATTTTAGACCCGTATGGTTATGGGAGTGGTGGTGTGGAAAACCCGGTAAATTTGAAATAAATCGGTTTACCTCCGTAAAAACACTTTAGGTGTGTTCCTCACATCCTTATAATGTCACCCTGAAAATTGGAGCCGGTTTAACGAAGAAAAAGTAGGAATTTTTGTCCTATCACTCTGGCTACGGTAACACAGCACTATACAATATGGAGCCGAATGCGTGTACAGCTATGCGTGTCAATGGCTGAGGGGCGCGGACGTCATCGAAATCTTCTCGCTGCACTCTACAATATGGAGCCGAATGCGTGTACAGCTATGCGTGTCAATGGCTGTGTTACCGTAGCCAGAGTGATAGGACAAAAATTCCTACTTTTTCTTCGTTAAACCGGCTCCAATTTTCAGGGTGACATTATAAGGATGTGAGGAACACACCTAAAGTGTTTTTACGGAGGTAAACCGATTTATTTCAAATTTACCGGGTTTTCCACACCACCGCTCCCATAACCATACGGGTCTAAAATCGACAAAATCATTAAAAATATAGGGTTAGCCTGCCGCTAGCCTTCTGAATTTTTCAACGATACACTATAAGTTCCCAACGTTCAAGTTGAAATAAGTTTAACACGTCAACTCGCATTTATTGCAAAATGAGACCGGTTTGAACATGGAAAAGAAACACAAAATTTTCAGCGGACCTGGGCCAGCACAAGGCTTGAGGGAGAAGATTTCGCTGACGTCCGCGCGCTCATACGGGCACTCTACGGTTAGACTATAAAAAGCGCGCAGTGTCTATCCATTCATTTTGAACTACATCATGGCTCAACACATGGATATTGATGGAGCGCACAATATTATTAACGAGTCATGGCTTGACAACATATTAGAAGAGCTATTCAAAGATGATGAACAAGAACACCAACCGGTAGAGGGCGGCGAGACTTTCATCCCAGTTTCACAACAAAAGCGACAGTATCTTGACCATGTTATGGGTGAATTCATCGATATTGAAGACGACGAAGAAGGAGAAGAAGAAGAGGCGGCGGATGGAGATGTCACCGCCAATAGTACTCCCCAACACGAACGGTTTGAACGAGTCCTACAAGATGTGTTCAAACAACATCAAGAACAAGCCCAAGACCAAGAAGCAACCGGTGAATTCATGGATGGAGTGGACAATAGTCCCTACGTCTATCCTACCGAGGACGAACAGATTGCTCAATTCCTACAAGATGAGTTGGAACAAGACCAAGAAACAGAAAGAGAAAAAAGAACAAGAAAAAGAAGAGATGGCTATTTTACAGCAGCAATATCTTGAGTACTACTGTACCGAAATAAGAAGACTGGAGCGAGACACAACATGGGAAGCGGCACTGTATTTACCCTGTGTCCAATGCAGTAGTCGCTACGCCAAATACGCTATATTTCCATGTGGACACCAAGCGTTATGTATTCGCTGTATTCACAGACATGCAGGAAGACCAGTGCTTACGCCCACTTACAAGCCCATAGCGTGTACACTCGTCGCGCTGAAATGTCCCGTGTGTACCCAGAGGCGAGAAAACCTGTTCCGATCGATGTAATCCCCTTACACCTTCCTAACGGTCCTTATGAGGACCCCCAATTATACTCGAAAGAGCAAACTTCTAATTAAAAGCACAAAAAACACCAACTCCTGCACATGCACACACCTAGGTAACAATAGGTAAATAACACTTAGTAAATGGGAACTTCCTACTAACACCGCCCAGGTAAAATTAAAAAAAACACTATTAGTATGAATGTACGGTAATAATATACCGAATAGTGCCGGAAAAAGCCGAGTGTAAACAATTTTTGTTGTTGTGAGGTGTGGGAGATTGGTAATCATAGAGGCGAGGAGATTGAGAACTACCGAGTAGTCCCGGATAAAGGCGAGTGTGAATTTTTTTTTGTTGTGGTGAGGTGTGGGAAATTGGTAATCATAGAGGAGAGGAGATTTTGCATTGGTAGGCTAGGGGTTGGCCCTGAAAACTGAAAAGGGTCTTTTGTGTTTGGAAGGCTAGGGGTTGGCCCTGAACACTGAAAAGGGGTCTTATGTGTTTGGAAGGCTAAGGGTTGGCCCCGAAAAGGACCGTTGATGGCAGGGATTTTTTGGGGCTTAGAGATTGGTAATCATAGAATATAGAGCAGAGGAGATTCACCCATGTAGGACCTGAATTTAATTGAATGTGCCACGTTAGAAGTTCCCCTTTCGTCAGATTGGGGTGGCCCGTTAAGGTCAATTTGTTTACCCTGTTTTATTCAGGGAGAGTTTGCCTGTCTACTCCAAACTGGTGGAAAAGTACCGACCAGGCTTTAAAACGAACCGGCCAGACTGTTGTTGTTGTTCAGCGTCTGGTTCGGATGGAAGATCATCCAGGAATCTCGCTGGCGGTTTTCTTCGTAGGTGACCGATGTCGATAAATTCTGGCTCAACTGGCTGGAGCAATTGTTGTTGTTGGGCATCCAACAGATCGCCCAACGTCTCCAGTCAGTCATCTCTCGTCAAATTCATCGGTGCCTGTGTTATAAGCTGGTGCAGGCCACCCCACGACAACCGTGTCAACTTGACGTTGTCTCTCGCCCATTGCCGAGTCTCGGCTAGCCAGTACTCTTTCACCGCCACCGCTAGTTCCCTCCTCTCTCTTCTCGCTCTCACCATCCTGGCCGAAGCTTTCGTGGTAGACATCTTGGGTCTCTCGCTCATTTTGGCTGCTTGGTCGATACGTGTTCACCGACTGAGAAAAAGGGTTTGAATGAAGCTTTCCGCCACGCGTCCCTAGGTTTTATACTGAATATAGAGTAGATTTTCATTGGCTGTTTAAACGGAGCGAACCTCGTTCATTGGTTCTGTCGCCAGCCTCACCATTGGTTGATATACGCGTCGCTGATTGGCCCAATAAGGCGCGGGTCATGCCTCCTGGGTTAACTTACAATCCTCTCTTTTTGCACAAAATTGGTATAGCAAATTCCCAGGTTAAATCAATTCGTATCTCTATAACATTACATCCCGAATGATCACGGACTTTGACGAAGGTGGGGCCATGGAAAATAAAAACTATACGTATACGGGTACGGACTAGCATAGAGAGGCATGAAAAAATAAAACTATAACGTGTACGGCTACGGACTAGGGGTTAATTTAACATGACACTACCGAGTGATCACGGACTTTCACGAAGGGTGAAGGGAGATGGAAAAATAAAACCAGAACGTGTACGGGTACGGATTAGGATAGAGAGACACGAACACATAAAAAAAACTGTAACGTATACGGCTACGGACTAGGAGTTCATTATACCCCATAGGGGTACATTATAGTATAAAAAATTACCCAACCCCTTATTTTGCAGGGGAGTATAGGTGAGTCCACTAGGCACTGACAGGGTGTAGTATAAACCCCTGCACAGCGATATATACAGGCCTCCCTAGTCGGTGTTTTGTCATTCACCACCATGGGAGCGCACGGAGCAGATGGAGAGCTTGCGTTGTTCCAACTGACCACCCACGTCACCCTGATCGTCTATGACAATCACCTGCAGCTCATCGAAGAACAACCCCGAGAGGTGAAGCTATGTTTAACCCTAGCAGGATGGACTCTATTGACACGGTTGTTACAGGGAAAAGAGCCCGAAGTCGATTTCATGCACGTGGGAGTGGGTGTCTACCTACGAAGTGGTAGAGATGATTCTTTTTTTCTCCGGTTAGAACAGCTTGGTGGTCCCCATATCATATTCCGTCCGGCATTATGGCAGGCGCTGAAAACTATTATCCCCGACGTCCACGACTTACTGCACCCCGACGCGAACTCTGTGGCTACCCGGACTCTTACACCTGGCTGCACCCTATTGTTGTACCCCAAACGAGTGAACTTTATCGATAGCGGACGTAGGTGTTGGTGTACGTCTGAACCCAAAGCGCGCGTCTCTTTGTCACCGGAAGGCTGGACTACCTTGAAACGGGTGTTGTTGGGTGACCTCGACGGTGATAGCATTCACCTGTGTGACGACGTCAAAATTTTCCGCGGCGCCTTTTTTGCTCGACTCCTCTGTCTGAACGAAGGTGGTTTTACCCTGGACCCTGATCTATGGACGGCCTTGGAAAAAGTAGTCCCCATTGTCGATGAAGTAATATATCTATAGGGTGCACACAGGCTAGGGTGTCATTGTCTACTCATGAAGCGAACACACAACAGCGCAACCCAGAGGGGGACCCGAAAGGGAATCCAAAAGGGCAGCCCGTGGAGTACCCGCAAGGCCGGGCGGCAGGAATCCACGTGGCGTAAGACTGTGAACAAGGTGTTAACAGATTTGTATTACAACCCCACCAGTCCAGCCGCTTATAGCGCTGTGGGAGCGCTCGCTCGAGCTGCACATTCCCAAGGCATCAGTCGAACTGAAGTTCGAGAATGGTTAAAAACCCAAGACACTTATAGCCTACATCGAGCAGCCCGACGACATTTTCGCCGTAACCGAGTCATCGTAGGAGGCGTAGACGCACAATGGCAGGCCGATTTGGTCGATATGAGTCGATTTGCTACCCACAATGATGGACACCGGTACATGTTGACCTGTATCGGTATTTTATCCAAGTACGCGTGGGTGCTACCCATCCGGACCAAAACAGGAGAGAAACTGGTACGCGCCTTCCAGCAGATTTTCAAGACGGGACGCAAACCCCTCTATTTGCAAACGGATGAAGGCAAAGAATTTCTCAACCGCCACTTTCAAGCCTTTCTTAAGAAACAGAAGGTGTTTTTCTTCCATACGTACAACGAGACCAAAGCCTCTGTGGTGGAACGATTCAATCGAACCTTCAAAGGACGAATGTACAAGTATTTTACCGCCAAAAACACCCGACGGTACATCGATGTGCTACCTCAACAGGTCCAAGGGTACAATCGAGCCTATCATCGCAGTATCCAGCTGGCTCCCCTTGATGTGACGGAACGCAACGAACATCAAGTGCGCCGTACGCTGTACTCCATAGAACCCAGTCCACTCACGTCACCCCGTTACAAACGCGGGGATGTGGTACGGATCAGTAAAGTCAAACGGCAATTTGAGAAAATTTACTTGCCCAACTGGAGTGACGAGCACTTTGTCATCGTTCGCCATAACCCTCGACACCCACGCGTCTATCAACTGGAAGATCTACAAGGAGAAACACTGCAAGGCACGTTTTACGAGGCAGAATTACAACCGGTGGTCAAAACACGGAAAGACTACTACACAGTGGAAAAGATTTTGAAAACGGAACGTCGACGTGGCATCCCCTATCATTTCGTCAAATGGCAAGGTTGGCCCAGTTCGTTTAATTCCTGGGTCTCAGCCCGTGACATGAAACGGCTATAAATTCTACCTTACATCGCCTACAGCCTTCAGTGTAGGGTTGTACCATGGATAGTGCACATCTGCCCTTACTGCTGCGCACTCGAAAAGGACAAGTCGGTACCGTCGTGTGTCTACTAGTGCTTCTGGGTACCTTATTTGGAGGAGTCTTCTACGATTTGGCGTACCTGATATCCTGTTTCAACCTACCCGCCATTCGTCCAAGTCCTGCCCCCCAACGTCAAGTGCAATCACCCAACACCACCACCACCACCACCACCACTATCCTCTCTCCTACGACGCTACGGACCATTACCAGATCACCCGGTTCTACAACCCATCCCACTACGCGGTCTAGTCCTACTACTCCACCTCTGCGGAACTTCACCAGGAGTCCACCCGTGCCTAGTCCTACCCTCAGAAGCGAACCACCCGCATCATCTTCCACCAGGGCAAAACCACGGCAACCTAGAACACCCACCACCACCACCACCACGACGCTAACACCTAGAGTGGGACGAGTACCACGTTTACCACGGCAACGGTACCCGCACGACTACGACCCCCGGTGGGATCCACGACAACGGTGGTGGGCCTCTGAACGCTGGGCGCAAATCACCAAATAACGAGATGGATCCTCGGTGGCAGCATCCCTTCACGTGTCTCATCGCTGGACCGACCGGGTCGGGAAAAACACACTTCGTTCAACGGCTCATCCAACACGGGTCAGCCCTTCATTTCACCACCCGTGGCTCGCATCCTGTGGTGTTATGGAGCTTGGCAGCCTGCGTACGAGGAACTGGCACGCATCCCTGGACTCACCTTGGTGGAAGGATTACCCCCAGAGGATACCCCAGAAGACACGTTGGTCGTGGTAGACGATCTGATGACCGAAACGGGCAGTCGGGTGACGCGTCTCTTTACGAAAGGGAGCCATCATCGTCGGTTGAGCATCATCTACATCGTCTAGAATCTCTTCAGTAAGAACAAAGAGCACAGGAACATCAGTTTGAATGCTCAGTATGTGGTCTTGTTCAAAACCCCAGAGACGCATCACAAATTATGCACCTGGCGAAACAGATGTACCCTAAAAACACGGCCTTTGTGCCTGAAGCTTTTGAAGATGCCACCCAAGGGGCCCACGGGCTTTCATCGACTTGAAACAAGGAACACCCTCCGCACTTCGATTGCGCACCCACATTTTTCCCGGAGAGTTCCAGACGGTGTACACACCCAAATAAAAGAAGAAGACACAACCCCTCTAGCATTCACTTCCTCATCATGCCTGCACGGATACGGAAGCACGCGCCGGCCCTTCGCGTATTACGCAGCGCGCCACCGGAGGTGGGCCGGGCCCTGGTGCGCGGCGCGGACGCAGAATTGGTACGGTGTTTGTGTGAAATGGCTCATAATGTGTTAAAAGGGAATGTTCCTCTCAGTCCCCTGCAGAAAGGGAAATTGCAACGGCACAAGACGGGTGTCCGAACGCTGGTGAAGAAGACGGGCAGTTTAAAGAAAAAGAAACAGGTGTTACAGCGAGGTGGATTTCTCGGGGCACTCCTCGCACCCTTAGCCGCCACCGTACTGGGACCGTTAGTAGGATCCATCTTGGGACGCTAACGTCATGGAACATACGAAAAAAATGATGCTGGTCGAACCTCGGCTGTTACAGAGTTTGCAATCACCCTATCCCGTGCCTGCCACGGTGCAACAACTCCAGTCTCACGACGAAGAGATGAATAGTATACTCGAACGTCGACTACCCGATCACGAGAAAATTCAACTCTACCATCAGACGCTGAACCGGTACAAGACGTTTATGGATCAATATAGGGGTAGTACACCACCAGCACCACTACCAGCAGCGCCAGCACCCACACCGCCATCATCACCTCAGCTGGAAGATGAAGTGTTGGCCAGTGTCCCTAAGGCAGTCAAGACCAAGGCTCGTTTATTGTTGGACCGGGTGAAACAGAATCCCGATATGGGTTGGAGCGATCAGGGGGAACTGCTTATTCGAAACCGAGTGGTGCCGGTGTCTCATATCACCGATTTGATCAACGATACGATACGTTCTGGCAAACACTCTAACCACCGGGCTGTGAAGCCTTTGCTCAGGGGTTGAAAGACACACACACCCCTCAAGAATTGGTGGGGAATCCTATGGGCCTTTATGCAGCGGACCCAGCAAGCGCCGAGTAGACCACCACCACCACCACCACCACCACCACCACCGTCTTCTTGGGCACCGGAGCCACCCCCCAAAACACCACAACGACGGGCACCTACTTTTTCACCCCTTTTACCACGCCATCCCCTGCAACCACCAAGATCTAAATCACCGCGACGATCAGGACGCCGAGGTCATCCGCCCAAGGCCTGGGAGCCCTATTAAAGCCAGGTGCAGAAGCAAGAAAGTTCAGTCGTCATGTTTTACCTCACGTTGCCCAGTAACAGTTCGCTCGATGTGTTTCCTGACAACACCTGGGCCAAGTACGTGACCCAATTACCGCAACCGTTGCATTTACCTGGACGGTGGGAATGTGGACTGGTGGATATTCAATACCCTTACTCGTGGTACAACGTGCGAGGCAAAGAAGTATGGTACGACGTGACCTACGAAGGCAAAGTAAACCGACTGACTCTCCCCGAAGGCCAATACGATACCCCCAAGGCGTTCATAGAGGGTCTGACCACATTGTTGAGTTATAAGTCTCTACGGGTGTTGACGAATAGTTCAAGACCCGTCAAAGCCTATCCCTTGAAGAATCACGTGATCTTCGATGTCAACGCACACAACAACAAGGCCTGTATCCTGCTCAGCCCCAACGTGGGTGTTGAACTCAATCCTAGGCTACAGCCAATGTTAGGTCTCCCTTACGACATCTACGCGGGTCTCACCACCGACAACGGTGACGTTATGATGGATATGAAAGTGGGTATGTACGGACTCTACGTCTACTCGGACGCAGTGGACAGCCATATTGTGGGCGATGAGAACACACCTCTGTTACGGGTGATGCCCATTAAAAAGAAGTATGGCACCCAGAGTTTCAACCACATACTCTACCTGCCCGTACGACACACCGAGATCAACACGATCACGGTGGATATAAGAGATGACACGGGACGCCCGGTCGCATTCGAACGAGGGAAAGTGATGCTCACACTTCATTTCCGACAAGCACGTTCTTCTCACTTCGTATAATGTACGTGCCTTACCAGTGCCATACGGCCAGCTATGCCGACTACTACAAGAAACAAACGGGAGGTAGCTTGCCCAACTTTAGCGGTGCACGCATGCAACGAGGTCACGGGTTGGGTAACATACTGGGCAGCATCGTCAAAACGTTCTTGCCCTTGGTGACACGGGGAGTAAAAGCGGTGGGTAAACAACCGGTAAGCAGTGGACTGCGCGTGGCCGGTGATGTCTTGGGAGGAACGGCACCCCGACAAGCCTTGAAACGACGGGCCCAAGAAGCAGGCAGCGTCTTGATCGCCAAAGCCCTTAAAAGACAACCACGGGCACAGGGAAGAGTCATTCGACGACCGACACACCGACGACGCACAGCCCGGAAGAAGAAGAAGGGTAAGAGAGACATCTTCGCATAATGGCATTCATTCACTCCGAGTCGTGTCCGTCTACCAACAGTAAATTGGATTTGTGGACTATTCCACCCACACAGACCAGTGTCGCCGAAGGCCGTTGGATAGAACATCGACCCCTGACTAGCCTGACGGGGACGGGACCTGTGGAATTTACCATTGAAAACAAAGATACGGCCTACCTGGATTTAGCCCACACGTACTTGTACGTGAAAGCCAAAATAGTGGACAGAGCCGGGGACCCCATCGGGAACGATGCGGTGGTAGGCCCGGTGAATCTTTGGCTGCACTCCTTGTTCCAACAGGTGGATATCAGTCTGAACGATAAACTCATCAGTACGTCCACCAATACGTACCCGTACCGAGCCTACATCGAGACGCTGTTGTCGTACGGAGAAGATGCCAAAAAACACACTTGCAAGCCTCGCTGTACTACAGGGATACACCCGGAGCCATGGATGCCGTCACCGTTGCCAATAATGGGTTCGGCCATCGCAGGCAGTTTGCAACCGGTAGCCGGTCCGTCGATATGATGGGACGACTGCACACCGATCTGTTCCAGCAAGACCGCTACATGATGAACGGTGTATCCATCAAGATCAAGTTGATCCGTTCCGCACCCACTTTCGCCTTGATGGCCGATGGAAATGCTCCCAATTACAAGATCATCATAGAAGATGCAGCCCTGTGTGTCCGTACGGTGGATTTGCAAAAGGGCGTGTTGGTGAGTCACATGAAAGCCTTATCGAAAAAACCAGCCCTGTACCCCATCCGACGCGTACAGTCCAAGGTGTTCTCTGTGCCAGCAGGTACGATGATGGCCAATCGTGAACATTTATTTCTAGGGGATCTCCCTAAACGTCTTACCCTGGCGTGTGTGACCCACACCACTTTCAATGGACAGTGGAGTGAGAATCCGTTCCACTTTCAACATTTCAACCTCAACTTGTTGGCACTGCACGTGGCCGGCCATCAAATTCCAGCCCGTCCGTTACAACCGGATTTTGGTAACCATCACTATGTGCGGAGCTACCTGAACCTGTTTACAGTCACAGGACAAAACAATCAGGACGAAGGAAATACCATCACTCGACGAGACTTTAGCCGTGGGTACACTTTGTTCGCCTTCGACCTCACCCCAACCTTGGAACACGAGCATCAACTGGCCTTGCTCAAGAAAGGAAACTTACGGTTGGAACTGCGTTTCTCGGTAGCTCTACCCCATACCATTAACGTGATTTGCTACGCCGAGTTTGATAACGTCATCACCGTGGATCAACAAAGAAACGTGCTGTGTGACTACGCCAGCTAGAGTCATGGATACAGAGCAGCTGATGGGCATACTCCAGCGAGATCCTCGGGTACCCTTTCGAGGTGTGTTTCCACGCAATGTGTTTCCCACCACCCCAACCACCCCAGCAGCCTACATCCTGAATACAGATCCTGGTACTCGACCCGGTGAACATTAGGTGGCTGTGTACTTGGACACCCTGGGCCAAGGCGAATACTTTGATTCCTACGGACTTGCACCCCTGCATCCCGATTTGGTGAAGTTCATGGACGTATCTACTACAGTGTGGCGCTGGAATACTAAAAGATTACAAGGACTCTTGAGTAGTGTATGCGGACAGTACTGTGTGTTTTATCTCACTTACCGGAGTAGAGGACATTCTATGCAAACGATCATACAAATGTTTGATGATTATTGTCAAGCCGAAGACCGTGATGTACTCGTATACGACTGGACTGCCTCTCGTTTTAATGTGCATGCCCCATTTCTCTGGTTGACTTAATTGATTCAATGCACCGCGCGGTGTTCTTATTGTTTTTTGTTTTGACGTTGTTGTTCTGACGTTTATTGATGTTCAATAAAAAAGATTCATGAAAAAACACAAGTGATGTGTTTGACTTTTTTTTTATTCAAGTGAACAAGAATGTATAGGCTATGTACAAAAGAATACAGGTGGTGTGTCAAAAACTGTCAGAGCGTGGGATTCGAACCCACGCCCTGCACTTAGAACTGGCGACCCTTCTGACTTTTTTACAGTACTAGTTTTAACTCGTATCATGAAAAGTATATCAAATGTCATAGTTTCACAAGTCCAGGTAAGTGGTACTGATGCCATCGGGAAGGACTTTCCGCTTGGGGTAGAAGAAGGCGAAGGCGTCTTGTTTCTGGATGTACGTCCGCATCTGGTGGTCCACCACCCGAAACCCTCTGTTAGTGCCACTCGCACTGGCCTGGCTTTGCAGCACTTTCAGGTACAAGGCTTTGTCGATGTTGGGATCGCGCCGGTTCACCCCTTTGCAGCTTCGAGGAGAGAGCAATCATGGCATCCCCACTCCACTCTAACTTAAACAGGCCCGGCGTGCGCTTGTCGTACTGGTAATGGTCACGTCGGGGTAGCCACTGGTCCCGTTCCGCCTCATACTGCGCACGTACTTCAGGCTTGACGAGTGACTCCCAATCCGCATTAGAGGCGGCCATATAGGCAGAGTCCGTGTCCATCTCCATGAGTTGCCAGTCTGATGGATTAAAATACACACCCATGAAATCATATAAAAACTGGAGCATCCTCAGCCTGGCCACCTGGTATACCATACATCCAATCTGGAGCGGTAGGTTGTAACGAATGGTATACTTGGCTAAAGTGATTTCATATGTATCTTCATCGATGACCTCCACGGACCGAAACAGAGGGGAATTGACCTTTTTGCGGGCTTGGGGCGTAGTACAGATATTGACGTTCACGTGCTTATCTTGGTTGCCATAATAGCCATTGCCCGTCAATTTCCACGATTCACCGATGATGGCCTTACTCGGATCGTGACCACCTTGACGACTGGCAGACGTCACGATGTCGGCATTCCCCGCAAAACAGGCGCTGGGTGCGTACTGTATCATTTGGTACACGCGTGTGACTTCCAGGCCGTGGCTGATGTACCACTGTAGTAGCGGAGTGCCCAGCAAGATTTTCTCTACCCACATACTACCAATCAACATCCGTCGAGATCGAGGCAAACACTCGTGTTGCTCAGCATAGGCACCCATGGTGTCTCCAATGTCATCCCGACCCACCAGTGTGTTCTTAAAGATGGGAGGGCACTGGGCGAAGAGTGGCTTGAGAGTGTCGGGAACATGCAGGTCGCATTCGACAAAGCCGTAGAGGTCCCCGGAACGAATGGCGTCGAACATCTGTGGCAGACTCAGGAGTCGCCGACGACTGAGAGGGTACTCGCGCGCTTTAAGGAAACGGCGTAAATGTGGGAGGGCCTGGCACATGGTGTGAAATTCACACTCCCACATTTCGATGAGGTGGTATCCCCTCTCTTTGATATAATCGCCGTTCTCCTGTACTTCTTCCCGTAATTCTTCCGCCGATTTCCCACGTCGTTGGTTGAAGCGTCCAGCGCTGAAATGGCATTCGTGGCCGTGCCAATAGCAGCCATAAAATTGAAATACGGTCGGTGTTCTACCCACAAGGGCAACCCCATCGACGGGGAGTCGACGATCTCCTATGCGCTTCTCTGTGGCGTTGGTCTGATGGCGTATATAAATTCTCCGTCGATATGCTTCCCAATCCAACCACTGGTCAGCCAGATGCTTGTAGGATGTACGTTGCGGTGTGAAATGCTGGCCTTCCGCCAATCAGCGTGTATAATGCCCACTGGGCATAGGTTGGGCAAGAGACCACAGGTACAAGGCATTGGCATCGAATCCGATGATTTTGGCACAGGGTTTCTCACCGGGGAGAGTAGTGACGTCCTTCTCGTGATAATGGTGAAAAATAAGGCTAGGTCCGCCCACGATATTCTGCTTTAAACAATCATACATGTCCGCGTCTTTTTGCTGTATCGGCGAGAAGTATGTAGGACAATCTTGAAAGAGATGGCGAAGCGCCAGACCCGGTAAACTCAAGCACTCCTTGAATATGTCGACGTGCATCTCACGACGAAAGAGGTGAACCATTTTCTCGGCCGCTTCAAGGAAAGGAACCACATCTAAGTTATTATACTATATCAGGAAATCTCGCAAGGTTTGCATATGTTGGTCGTTCCATACCTGCTGTAGTTCCCGGTACGTGTCTTCCGGACATTCCACTTGCTTCAAATCGTCAAAGAACGCGTCCCGGGGTGGCAACTGTGTTTCCTCCAAGCGGTCGAGCGTCGATATATACGTGTAAGGGAACCTCCCTTTGGTTTGTGCACAGTCATACGCCTTCACCCACTGATCATAGCTATAATTGGGAGCTAAGTAGTTCCGTACATCCAGGAAATGGAGTGACGTGGTAGTGAGGGCCATATGATTATTGATCTTCTTGAGGACGGACTTGATGGTATCGGACTGGGCCAAGTAAGGGTAGAGAAATTCCTTCACCATGTTCAAGTCGTATCGCCCCGAGTTGAAACCGAGCACAGGTAACTGGCCTAGGTATTGTAGGAAGCGGGCTTTCAATTTCTCCGCATACGGTTTAGGTAAAGGGACATCCTGCGACTGAATGGGTTCCGGCTCCGACTCCGACTCGGACTCTGGTATAGGAATCCGATCGTCCAGTTGGTCCAGTACGTCCTGGAACTTGGACACCAACAATTCCGTACTGGCCGCACTGACTTCCTCTAAATACTCCATCATGCGGGTAATCAACTCATGGGAATCCCCCGATGACACGAAACAGACCGGTGCAGCGTCATAGCCGGCTACGTTGGTGGAAATGCTCACACTGAGGGGAATATGGCGCTGCGTCCACTGCGTTTTCGCTGAAAACATGTCCATGGGCTCCAACAGGGCCTCAAAATCGTAACACGTCCGGTAGGGAAAATAACGGTCCTCCTCCGGTATGATAAGACCCTCATCGGCCAGTTCCTCGAAAATAGTAGGCGTATTATGATACACACCACCAGGAAATTTCGCTTCACACTGTTGTCACAACTCTTCTCGTGTCGATGTAGGTCGTGGAACGGTGAAACACCCGATGGCATTGGGCACAACTGTAGGACTGGGCGTACAGGCTCATATTGTGATGAGCGAAAAATGACTCACCCCATTGTCGTCGAAGACATTGACTTTCATCGTAGAAGCATACCGTTCTGTTGAGCGATGAACCAATTCAGCCACAAATGTATCCTCCTCGCATCGTAATCGGTATACAAAGATATTGATGTTGAACAGAGTTTCCACGACATCCAAATACTTGAACGGGACTCCACGGAACTGCCGCTCATCTAGGTCTTGCTCCTGTAAATACTGTCTCCAATAGCCATTGGCCACTTTGTCACAACTCTTGGGATTACACTCGTTCAGATGCACGGCCAAACACCGAAACAGACATTTCCGGTCTTTGTAGGGACCATTTTTGCCTCCCGTTAACGCATACAGTCCTCTTCGATGAAGCAGCCAAGGTGACAGAATGACAGGAGCACCGATAGGATGATCTCTCATTTTGGTGACGAAAAATGTTACGTTGGTGACCATTTTTACAGTCCATTTGGTATTGGGGCGTTGCAACCGGGCCCATTCCAATGGGTCAAACGTAGTGAATTGGTCGATGAGTGGCTCCAGAGAAATCGCATCCGTCACCGTGAACGGCTGGTCAAACACATAGGTATTATTGCTGGGATAAAAATACCGCAACTGGTCCGTCGCTTTGTGCCGTAAGATGTAACCGAATGTCATATTCAACTTGAACGCTGTCACCTGGTCTGTGAAAATGTTCTCGGCGTAAGTAGAAAGATACGTGAGGTCCTGTAGTCGAAAGTTATACAAGTCCAATAGACGACGGTGACGGTGAAAACAATGGCGTATGGTGGTCCATTGACGTCAATAAATGTCACTCACACGCTCGTCTTCGGGCAAGACTTCAGCCGCAGGCGCTGCTGGGTCCCCTGGAAAATCTTCTCCACGTCTCGTGCTGCAGTGAGGCCAATAGCTTCTCTCGTCAGAGTGGTTCAGGCTGGTAGGCTGGTCAGGCAGGCTGGTCAGGCAGGCAGGTGAGATAGCTCCGTTCGGCAGGCCGATGAATGCACCAACTCTAAAAAATTTCCCCCTTTTATACGTTTTTTCGTGACATTCGGGTGTTTTCGGTATTCTCCGGGTGTTTCCGGTCACCTCCGTCACTCTCCGGTGATCACATTCTGGTCTTTTCGGTCACCTCCGTGTGTCTTCGGTCACCTCCGGGTCTTTTCGGTCACCTCCGGCACTCTCCGGTGATCACATTCGGGTATTTTCGGTCACCTCCGGCACTCTCCGGTCACCTCCGGGTCTTTTCGGTCACCTCCGGCACATCTTCACGGACCTCAACGAACTCGCCGGGCCTCTTCGGTATTCTCCGTGTCTCTTCGCACACCTCCGTCACATCTCTCGGTACCTCTCGCCACATCTTCACGGACCTCACCGAAAAGATACGGAGGTGAACGACATTGTGAGGAAAACCCCACAGACAGATCAGTACAAGCTCCCACGGACCTGACCGAAAAAATACGGAGGTGAACGACATTGTGCGGAAAAACCCCAGTACATGCTCCTCTCACCGAAAAGACACGGAGATGAACGACATCCCCACAGACAGGTCAGTACATCTCCTATCATCCTCACAAGTCACGCCCCAATTCACCCAAACCGAAAGTGACGTCATACAGAGGTCACGCTCCATTCACCCAGACCGGAAGTGGCGTCATGCGGGACAGCGCCCCCTGGTGGATGCAAGAGTTACCTCCCTGGAAAATAAGGCCCTTCGTGCTTAGACACTACTACTTAGGATCCCACGTATTTATATTATGTGTATCAACCTCGTTTTTCTCCATATAATGCTTCACACCTGCTGCACGAATGCGTACTCGATTCTGCAAATGCGCAGTTGGTCTATTATAATCTAGCTCGAATGCCTGGCTTCAGGGATATATAATGTTGTGAAACTTTCATATATTTCCCCCTACTGGTTTTTCCATATTATGCTCCAAACCTGCCTATGCAACCCGATTTGCGCTTCCCATACTACTCCGTGGACCGAAAGTGACATCATAAGCCTTGCGTGTGCGCAGTTACGCGTCAAATTTAAAATCAAAAAACGAAAACCGAACAAGTCGAGGCAATTTTCAATATCTGATTTTCATTTTTGGGCGAAGTAAAACGAAAAACGAAAATTGAAAATTGAATGTCAAATTTCAATTTTTTATTTTGCGAAACCAAAAACAAAACAAAAATTGAACTGTGCAAGGTTACACACACACATTTGTCGTAAATGCAAATGTTGTAAGTTTGGAGAAACCAGATCAATTTTAATAAAGTATCGCTCTTGCATTTCTATATGACAAACTCATTTTGGAAAGCTGGAATACGGGAGCGATGTTGAGCTTTCCATCTTTCTACTTTCAATTTTGCGAGATGGAAAGCTCGAACACGAGAGCGATGTAGAGCTTTCCATCTTTCAGCTTTCAATTTGGGTTATGGTGTAGTTACCAGTAAGTATTAATCAGATAATTATGGAGATAAATCATGATCATTCCATCCTTCTATGAATACTCTAGACAAATCATGATCATTCCTTCCTTCTATGAATACTCTAGATAAATCATGATCATTCCATCCTTCTATGAATACTCTAGATAAATCATGATCATTCCATCCTTCTATGAATACTCTAGATAAATCATGATCATTCCAGGCTTCTATGAATACTCTAGATAAATCATGATCATTCCATCCTTCTATGAATACTCTAGATAAATCATGATCATTCCATCCTTCTATGAATACTCTAGATAAATCATGATCATTCCATCCTTCTATGAATACTCTAGATAAATCATGATCATTCCATCCTTCTATGAATACTCTTGGTATATTCTATATTATGTAAATTAGCCAAGCAAGCACAGAAATCAAGCTCATTTGTCTGTTCATTCGTGGATTAATAACATATTAATTATGTTCCACCATAAATTCAATGTGATAAACATTTTATCCTACGAAGTACAGATGCTTTCCATATAATAACACTTCATAACATATCTGAGGACTATATGATTTGCATATGATGCCAGTTAATATCGACCACTTATGATAAGTTATGGTAAATATATATTATACTATAGTTTGTAGCCTGATGAGATTTCCATCTCCACGAAACAGCCAGTAGTTATAATATCTAGGCGTCACTTGTTGTGTCGGTACTCTGTCAGAAGTTCTGGAATTCGTTCTTATGATATTTCACACAGTCAGCTTACAGTACCCAACAAGAAGTCCGAACTGTTTGTGGTATGATAGGAAAGACCTATGGTATGTAGGACAGACCTATTGGATGGCTCCATCCAATTGCTTTCGTTTTATAGTGAACTGATCTATTCCTGTTAACTTCTTAACTCTTGGAAATTTTGGAAATAAAGTTTTTTATTTCGTTGAATTTCATTGAAGCTTTTCCCCTTATGTTTTCTTCATTTCTTTTAACACGGCACTTTCATATTGAAATTGTCTTGAGTTTGCAACAGAAACCTTTAGAAATTACCAACATCACGGTGAAGTAAAGAAAAAAAATAGTTGAAGACCTCATTCCAAAATTTCACCGACATTAAATTTTCTGAAAGTTGAGGGTGACATCACAGTAAAACTTCAGAATAAGGTTTTGGAGTGATTTATATTTCCAAACCTTTGGTGCTAAACATTCTGTCTCTCCGAGTAAACCTTTTGTACTGTAGATACACTCTTTTAGTCCGGTCAATCTAGCGAGAAAATCACCAAACCTAGAAAAAATTGCAACAGAATCGGGGTTTGCGGTAAATAACCTCTGAAGTGATTCCGAACAACATATCAAAAATGTAAATTGATGTAGGCAAGGGAAAATTTCTAATTTGCATAAATCCAAGATGGACGCTCATTGCTTGTTTTCTGTCTACATATTGATGCGGATATATTACATGCAGAGAATGTATTTTCAAATAAAGGTTTGTGCTAATACATCTTCGCATAAATAATTGACAACGGATAAAGGTGGAAGATATTTCTCTGCCCAAAGTTCAAAATGGTCGCCATTTTCCAAGATGGCCGCTATTCTTCTGCCAGTACATCTGACAGAGAAATAGATGTTTGTGTCCGATTTGAATAATGTTTGTGTCTATATATATAATTTTGATCACGCCAAATCTGATTTTGCTGACCAGAACTACCCTACAACGTACCATTGACATCAGGAATGAAGATTACCCAGATTTTTACCTGCGCCAATGCCAGGCCATTGTGGTCGAGTGTAACTGTATTCTGACCGAAAAATCGCCCCAAAAATGCTCTTTTTGAAAATGACGTCACTGTGACGTCGTCATGGTGGTATCGTGGATTTTTTTACATTTTCTTGTAGAGCTCGATCCAGTGATATAGTGTGGTAAGTATCAGCCCTCTAGCCTTAGCGATAGCGAAAATATGTAGGGGCAATTTCCGCCCACTCCCCCCCCCCCCACACGCCCCCACTCCCCCAGGCTGCGTAACACGACAAATCGCCCAGGCCAGATAGGGTTAAATGGACAACTGCTATCTTATAACTGTCTGATCCATGTTCTCTCTTTAGAGTAGCATCATTCCCAGCCATGGTTAGTCTGACAAAGTCGTACCATGGCAGATAGCGGGTCTGCCATATCGATAACCAGTCGTCATTCTTACTTTGAGGAGTTCCGCTTCACGTTTGTGACCTCGTGATATGGAGTATTGAGACATGTATAATATGAAGAATGTAAGTAGTGACACAGTAGTTGTCTTGAGGAACAAAGCAAAGAAGAAATAGTACATAGATGAAATAGATCAAACGAGTTCGATTATGCCCTACCTATCGATAATTACCCGAGGGCGGCCGCCAAATTCGAACATTCTCACGACCAGATAAGCAAAATATACAATATGTCTTGAATTATCAAATTCTTCAATTCCTTGAATGACCACCTTTACCTTCATATCTGAAGGAGCACGGTGTTCTGCATTCCTTGAAGAAACATCTATACCTCTATACCTGTCCACCGTTACATCCATGCATGGAAGGTTCACCGTTACCTTCATACCTGACTGACCACCGTTACCTCCCTTTGTTGAAGGATGTTCCTTACCTCCATTACTGGAGGACCACCGTTACCTGCATACATGAATTATGTCTACCGTTACCTTCATTCCTTGAAGGACCACCGTTTCCTATATTGCTCGAAGGATCACCGTTACCGGTACCTCTATTCCTTGAGGTCTACCGTTAGTAGTATATAAAGGCTATTACAGAGCTCATTTTGCCGGGGGAGATAACTCTGTTTGCACTTTTTTGATTTTTGAGAAATTTCGGGTTATCTCCCTTGATTCGAACATTTGCATGTTTTCACAGAATAAATAAATAAATCAATAAATAAATAAATTAATTAATAAATAAATAAATAAATAAATAAATAAATAAATAAATAAATAAATAAATAAATAAATAAAAAAAAAGAATAAAATAAAAAGAGTGAAACTCTATACAACGAACCCGGGACTCGAACCCGGGTCCTCTTTATCCAGAGGCAGACACGTTATCCACTACTCCACGAGTCCTATCGTATATTCCAACGTTAAAAATATCAATATATAAATCTTCGGCACATACTGGTGCACTGGTCAATGTTGAATCTAATGGGAAACTTACTTCTATACATTTGCGGTATGGTTGTTCGGATTTATTTTACTCGTCTCGTCATGTAGAACATTATGGGAAGTGTTGCAGAGCGAATCGGTGAAATTTTTGAAAAAAGTCTGCGAGGTCTGTATATAGCTCCAAGGGAGACAACTCGTGTGTGGACTATGACAGCCACTCGTGGAAGTGTTCGGCAATCTGTAGGGACCGCTAGTGGACCGATTGGGTCGAGTGAGGTATCAAAGTGAAGCATTCGTGAGGGGGCATCTGATGGGCTGGGTGTGGGGTTGAAATATGGTCATTCTGTGCATGCGCGGTGGCCCAAGGGTATGGAAATAGACGTTTTGTTACCTAGGGGAGCCCCTAATGGTCCAATGGGGTCATATGAGGTATCAATGTGAACTATTCGTAAAGGGGCATCTAACTGGACTAGCGGCTCGGGCGTTGTCACCATTCTGCGCATGCGCGGTGGCCCAAGGGTATGGAAATAGACGTTTTGGGAGCTAGGGGAACCACTAATGGACCAATGGGGTCGAGTGAGGTATCAAAGTGAAGCCTATGTGAGGGGACATCTCATGGGCTGGGTGTGGGGTTGAACTATCGGCATTCTGCGCATGCGCGGTGGCCCAAGAGTATGAAAATAGACGTTTTGGAGCTAGGGGAGCCACTAATGGTCCAATGGGGTCGAGTGAGGTATCAAAGTGAAGCATTCGTCAAGGAGCATCTGATGGGCTGGGTGCGGGGTTGAAATATCGGCATTCTGCGCATGCGCGGAGGCCAAAGGGTATTGAAATAGACGTTTTGGAGCTGGGGGAGCCCCTATTGGATCAATGTGGTCGAGTGAGGTATCAAAGTGAAGCATTCGTGAAGGGGCATCTGATGGGCTGGGTGCGGGCTTGAAATATCGGCATTCTGCGCATGCGCGGTGGCCATAGGGTATGTAGAGGTTTTGGAGCTAGGGGAGCCCCTAGTTGACCAATGGGGTCGAGTGAGGTATCAAAGTGAAGAATTCGTGAAGGGGCATCTGATGGGTTGGGTGTGCGGTAGGAATATCATTCTGCGGATGCGCAGACGCAATGCGGAGCTCTCGTCCAATCAGAAGCGAGTATTTTAAATCCGTCACAGAGCTCTCAGCCAATCAGAAGCGAGTATTTTGACCCTGTGCATTATGGGACATATCCAAGATGGCGGCACGTATGTTCAAGATGGCGGCACATCCGGTGTCGAAAACTGGCCATTTCGTCGGGATGCGGTCACCTAGTGTCGAAAACTGGACCCTGTATGGGTCCCGCTATACGTTTTGGAGCGTAAGGTAAGGTATACTGTTCATAGATCGCCATGGCTGTTTTCCTGATGCGGGGGCGCATTTGGGTGTACGTCTGTTGTAAATTATCCTCTCCGGCGTCCTCGATCGCTGCAGCGTACGTATTGATAGCTGCTGTCACAATACGATCCCAGAAGGTAGGTTCTGCCTCACTTTCCACGGACGTAGGCTGACTATCTGAGGTCAAGCTCTCCGTATCACTAGATAGACTCTAATAGCCACTAATGGTCCAATGGAGTTGTATGAGGTATCAATGTGAAGCCTATGTGAAGGGGCATCCAGACATGGATGGGTGCATGTAAAATTTTCCGGAAAAAAAATACGGAACACGGACTTTATCGAAAAATCCGGGAAAATGGCTATATGAGGTATGGGGGGTATATAGGTCGCCGGGCTTAACGGGGCTTGTGACACTTGAGAGAACAACAACAACAACAAGTTTTTTTTTGATATAGTTTATTTTCCCCAATGTTACATCATACCCACGCTGGGGGAGCCGCGTTGGGTATGTTTACAGCTCAAAAAGACTCTTGCCCAATCAGAGGCCACCATTTGCATCTGTCCTATTCGTTCCTGTGCGTTAGATTCTTGTCCAATCAGAAGTCTCCATTTCAGAAAGTTCCATCTTCGGCCATGTTCGCTCTGAACCGTTTATTCTAATCATCGTCGGACAGGCCTGGATATTCTTCGGGCAGCATGTCCTGAAACAGTTGTTTGCGCATTCTGATCGCATTTTCCAGGGCCTCGGTGGGTGGTAGCCCCATAGCCTCTTCCAAGTGACTCTTGGTCTTCATGATGGACCTGTGCGTGGGATCGCCTTTCATTTCAAGCGGTATTAAGGTATACTGTTCATAGATCGCCATGGCTGTTTTCCTGATGCGGGGGCGCATTTGGGTGTACGTCTGTTGTAAATTATCCTCTCCGGCGTCCTCGATCGCTGCAGCGTACGTATTGATAGCTGCTGTCACAATACGATCCCAGAAGGTAGGTTCTGCCTCACTTTCCACGGACATAGGCTGACTATCTGAGGTCAAGCTCTCCGTATCACTAGATAGACTCTCAGCAATCTCTGTTTCGGTATCAGTCGATACACTCTCAGCAGTCTCTGTATCAGCATCCGCTTCAACGGACTCCTCGGAGTCTTCAATCCCATGTATCTTTTTCTGGTGTCGCATCATATCGTAATGTCTGGTGAACGTGCGTTCGCACTCAGAGCAAGTGTAAGCCATGTTGACGGTTGAACGTCGACTGTGCGTGTTTTTGGAAATACGCTTGCTTTTATAGACAGTAACGCCCATCAACGCTTAGCTTAACGCTTCAACGCCCTGGTAAATTAGCTCAGAAGCTCTGATTTCCATGGAATTGACACCAATTCATCGAAATGCAGTGACGCCCGTCAACGCCCGTCGTTACG